>JAFIRS010005446.1:0-56714 GCA_018342105.1 Gonioctena quinquepunctata | reverse complement strand
AATATTTTTACTTTTGTTAAATCAATAATTTCTTCTACTGAAATATATTTCCATTACACTATACATATATACCTTGCCAAATGAACAGTTTTATTCGCTTACCCTCACTGAAGAAATACACTATGTTTGAATTGAGACTTAATTATTCTGGGTTATTACCGAGTTTTATTACGCGTTCACTTGTTGTTATATGATTATTTAGCTTCTTGATATAGATTGATTCCATTCATTCGGTTATTACTGAGATGCTTTCTGATGGTAACACTTTTACTATGATTCTGCATATGTTTGATTTATTGGCTACTTTAGATAAACTTTACGAAGTCTACGCTTACTTCGCGTAGGAAGATGAGACTGCATCTTCTCTAATTGAAATTGAACTTCACTTTTATTTGCTCCATAATGAAGCAGAACTTGCTCTGTACTGACTGAATCTCGATCGACGACTGGATTCTAAATGACTGCCTCTCTGTTAGGGAGAATCTTATATATATATAGCTCTTGGTACTCAAACGAAAACCGTGGAGTCTATAAATTATTCTTCATGTGTCGGCGAGTACCCCGTCTCGGCTTTGAGTTGACACGCCGTCATGATATATCACCATAATGGGCCGATACTTTTTATAGTTTACGTAAGCCCTTAGTTCCTTGCCGATATCACCACGCCTATTATCGCTTCCAAAAGACCGCGGGTCATTCATCTGTCGCGACCATAAGGTTAGTTATGAATGTCTGAAAATATGGTTGGCGATTCGTTTGATGTGCCGATGCAAGTGATAGGGGAAGTGCGGTTACATTATTTCACTTTTTCCGCGGCCGCCTTTGATTTCGAACGACAATAAAACATTGATTTATTATAATGGCACTCTTCAGTTAAGTGTATCGCATATGGCTACATTTAGAATACTTGATGTAGTGTGCTCGTCACACTTGTACAACTGGTGACATCGGTAAAATAGTTTTTTTTTAATTCATTTTTTTCTTGTAAAAATTAAAATAAAAAATGTGGTCGATAGTCAAAATTGACATCTTTCACGCCATCAGTAATGGCTCCATCATGTAGAATTATCTGTTCTGTACTAATTTGATATGTTATTTGAAAAGTAAAGGTTAGGTATAAACAACATTCATATTTTATAAGATATTCAGCTTGTTGATCATATTACCAGCACAACAATAACATTTATCATTTCGATACTATTATTGATAACTTCCTTAGTTTTCTTATGGCTGCCTTCTGATAACTTTGATGTTATTTTTTCATTTGTGTCTTCCGTAGGTAAACAAAATATGGGATTACATTCAACTTGGATCGCAATATTATAAAGTGAGGTTAGATTCAAGATTGTGTGAATTTTTCACGCATAGGGAACACGCATGCTTGTATTTTATTTTGTCTTTGCGATAGTTGGGTCCTTAAAAATTATATTTTGTTAAAATAATTCCTCAAATTGCCAAATTTTTGTAAAAATTTGCAAATTTAAAGGTGCTCTTCAATTCAAACTCGATTTTAACCTTCACTTGTATAACTTTCCCCAAACACTAGCGCCAATTGTGGTTGTTTCTGGAATATTGATAAACAATACTCTTTTTTACAACCCAAACATAAATTCAACCCCCCTTTTAAGGTGATGTTTCAGAAACATGTGAAAATTCTATCATAATAAAAAAATTAGTACAACCTATAAACAGAGGCAGATAAAATTATAGTTAAGTACGAAAACTTCTCCACTAGCAGCGCTAGTAGTCCGGTAGGGACAAACCTTACCTAACTCACATTAAATTACATGTAAAAATAAACATAAAAACATGTGTTTGACAGAAGACGACGTTCCAGGAGCCAAATTGAAATTTGCAAATGTGAAGGAAAATAATGTAGCAACATTAAAACGGTGGCTTGCTTGTCAAAATCTTAAAATTTCAGGAAAAAAAAATTTATTGACAGGTTTAGTTATTATGCAGTGGTATTTTTGAACTTTGATATCATTATGAAATAATTATAAATTTTATATGTTTCTGTAATCAATGTTTTTTTACTGTGAATTAATTAGCTATTTAGTTTTCATTTATTTGATTATTTTTTATAATATTTGTAACTACCTCCAGTCTCCTCCAAGAAGTTATTTTTAAGCACCGTTTTCGCGCATCAAAATCAGTCACAAGGCCTCCCTCCTTCTTTTTACCAGCTTAAACTACAAACACCAAATCACTCATTTTCGGAAATACCCATCCTTCAACAGTTAAACCCAACGTAACTTTTCACATTTACTGAATTTCATCTGTCAAAGGTGAAAAGGTTATTTGTAACGGTAGAAGAAGGGAGTATTTTTTCGATAAAACCGGTTATATTGGGTGCAAAGTTGAAAAATGAATGATTTTGTGTTTGTAGTTTAAGCTGGTAGTAAAAAGGAGGCATTGTAAGTGATATTTGTGCGCGAAAACGGTGCCTTAAAATAAAGAGGTCATTTATAGGCACCGTTTTCGAAGAAGGAGAAAATCAATATATCTCGGAAACGGTATGAGACCGCTGCGTTTTTCTTTCGGATTCTTGTTCAAGAGGCATTATTTCAAATACTTCAACTGTATCACTTAAATAACACTATCTTAAATGGAGAAGGTTTGATGTTTGTCCATACCACAAGTGCTGCCTCTCGTGGCAAATTTACCACACTAATCTCAGGAAAAAGGCTCATTTCGAATTTGAAAAACATGAATTATTTTTTCAATTTATAAGTTTGTTGTTGAGCTTTCTAGGTGGTTATCTTTATGTGCGAATCAAAATATTTTAGAAAAGGATCACATGCTTGTTTCCCATTTGTGCTGCTTGACCCAAGTGATATTTCTGCTCACTGAAAATTGCGGGAGCAATAGCATATGAAGATTTCTGTGGCAAGTGGCAATTAACCTCCTGTCAAACGAACACTCTCTGATCAATAGGGAACACGCACGATTTTATTTGATTTTTTCTTTGCATCAGTTCGGTCCCCAAAAATTAAATTTTGTGAAAATAATTTTTGTAAATCTTAATATTTTGTCAAAATTTTACAATTTAATGGTGCATTCAAACTCGATTTGACCTTCACTTGAATAACATCCCCCATACACTAGCGCTAATTGTGGTTGTTTCAAGAATATTGATGTCCATCAGAGGCGCTGGGAGTACTTTTTTAAAGGTGGTGAGCAGGGATGGGGTGACTTGAGCAGCAAGGGTTCTGGCGCATCTATTTATAGACAGGTACGTACGTCGCTGAAACAATGGCGCATGGCATAGGTGGGCGGATGAGTGTTGACCAGTGGCTGTGGATTGGGGGTAAATTGGGGGGTTGGCCCACCTGGGGAACGTGTTCCGTGACGGAATCCTGGCGGCGTCGGTAGACGTCAAAGGTCAAAATGACGACGGCAGACTTCAAGGTACCGTTGGCGGGTCGATTGGTGACGGAATGTATACTTCAACGGTCGTTGGTGGGTTCATGACGGAGTGGCCGGCGGTGGAGGTTTGGTGGAGGATTCGGGGATTGATTCTGCTAGTGGGTGCGTACGTCGCTGAAACAATGGCGCGTGGCATAGGTGAACGGATGAGTGTTGGCCAGTGGCTTTGGATCGTGGGAAAATTTGGGGGTTGGCCCAGGGCATTGGCCCGTGGGTAAATTTGGGGGTTGGCCCCCGTGGCCCGTGGGAAATTTGGGGGTTGGCCCACCTGGCCCGGGAAATTTGGGGGTTGGCCCACCTGGCCCGTGAAATTTGGGGGTTGGCCCACCGTGGCCCGTGGGAAATTTGGGGGTTATCCATGGCTTTGGACCGTGGGAAATTGGGGGTTGGCCCACCGTGGCTTTGGCCTATGGGAAAATTTGGGGTCATACAGAGTGGCTCAAATTACCATGAAATATATGAATTCATATACGTTTTGTATACAGGGTGTACCAAAAAAGTCGAAGTCACCGATTCAGCTGATTTTCAACGAGGCAATGTGAATCGATGTACTTGAGCCATTTTGGCACTTGAAAATCGATTAAAAAAATGAAAAATCCAGTTTCCGTCCTATCATAGCAAGTGAGGTGTCAAATGAAAGGAGAACACCCATATAATCTAAATTCATCAAGCTCTGCCCTCCAACTTTATCGTAGAACAAAAACTTTCCTTAAAACTAAATAAAAAACCAATACCTAATTCGTGATCACGGCATGGAACTATACCCAAATCCACCAAAATCTCATGAACCGGAAGTGACCACTGATTTCGATGCGATAAGGAAATTTCGGTGTCAATGGATTCGTCTCGATGCCAAGAATCATAATTGCGTATTTTCCGATGACAAAAGGGCCCTAGGAGCTAACTTTGTTACGGGGTGAGATACAGAAGGGTGCGAGTACTCTAACAAGACAACTTTTACTGGAGAACGTGGATATGAAAAGTTTGTATGTATATCATGCGGAATTAAACGATTTCAGCCAAACGACGGTGGAGACTGGTAAATGATGGAGCTGAAAGCAGTACTCGATTAGAAAATCGCTCCTGGTAAATATGTCATGCTTCGCGCGAAGCTTTTTCCGGTGGCCCATGACCAGAAACTTCCTTCAAAGACCGAAAGTAGGGAGGTTGATCCAGCTAGTGGGTGCAAACGGCCGTATTTGGGTTGAGTTGGGCTGTGTCGGGTTGAGTTGGTCAACCGTGACGTTGGCCCAGAGGGACATGTGAGGGTTGGACCGTGGCTTTGATCCATCGAAAACGACGAGAATGACGTATCGAAAACGACGAAAACGACGAAAACGACGAGAATGGCGTATCGAAACGACGAAAACGACGAAAACGACGAGAATGACGTATCGAAAACGATGAAAACGACGAAAACGACGAGAATGGCGTATCGAAAACGATGAAAACGACGAAAACGACGAGAATGGCGTATCGAAAACGACGAAAACGACGAGAATGGCGTATCGAAAACGACGAAAACGACGAAAACGACGAGAATGGCGTATCGAAAACGACGAAAACGACGAAAACGACGAGAATGGCGTATCGAAAACGACGAAAACGACGAGAATGGCGTATCGAAAACGACGAAAACGACGAAAACGACGAGAATGGCGTATCGAAAACGACGAAAACGATGAAAACGACGAGAATGGCGTTTCGAAAACGACGAAAACGACGAGAATGGCGTATCGAAAACAACGAAAACGACGAGAATGGCGTATCGAAAACGACGAAAACGACGAGAATGGCGTATTGAAAACAACGAAAACGACGAGAATGGCGTATCGAAAACGACGAAAACAACGAGAATGGCGTATCGAAAACGACAAAAACGACGAGAATGGCGTATCGAAAACGACGAAAACGACAAGAATGGCGTATCGAAAACGACGAAAACGACGAGAATGACGCAGTATTGGTATCGAAAACGACGAGAATGGCTCAGTATTGGTATCGAAAACGATGAAAACGACGAGAAATGAGAGTGTGCGGAGCGTAAAGATAGACAGGGTGTTTCATTGACAACTGAAAGAAAAAAACATAAACACTTCTCATTGGAGAGAAAAAAAACATGGCCACCTGTCATCGAAGAAAAAACATGACCACTATGTAAGAAAAAAACATAACCACTTCTCAATGGAAAGAAAAAACCTGGTTGCCGGTCATTGGAAAGAAAAAACAAAAATCAAATGTACAGAGTGGCTCAAATTACCATGAAATATATGAATTCATATACGTTTTGTATACAGGGTGGACCAAAAAAGTCGATGTCACCGATTCAGCTGATTTTCAACGAGGCAATGTGAATCCATATACTTGAGTTATTGTGGCACTTGAAAGTCGATTAAAAAAATAAAAAATCCAGTTTCCGTCCTATCATAGCAAGTGAGGTGTCAAATGAAAGGAGAACACCCATATAATCTAAATTAATCAAGCTCAGCCCTCCAACTTCATCATAGAACAATAAATCGCTATTTGATAGCCTTAAATTACATGGAATAACAAAACCAATACTCAATTCGTATTGCACGCATCGAGGACAGTCTAAATTCATCAAAAACAAGAAATGTTAAAATTGAGGTTTCGAACCCACGACCGTCAAATCTCCAAAAATTTGATTTTGATAATTTCGGTATCATTGGATTCGTATCGATGTCAAGATGCATAATTAAACATTTTCCGGTGTCAAAAGGGCAGTAGGAGCGAACTTCGTTATAATTGGGAGCACAACCTCGTGCGCATACTCTGAGGAGAGGAAAGTCAATGTTCTATACGTATTATAGATCCGTTTCGATGTAATCGCGTCAAAACGTTAGGAATCAACATAGGAGTACTCTAGAAGCTATGTACTTTTGGAAATTAAACTGTGATCAGGTCTACAAGTTATATAGGTATCGAAATATAAAACTTGCTGGACTGATATATCATCATAGAATCAGAGTTCAGGAAAGTGGGTGATTGTACTAGCGAATTTTCTGTTGAGTTCACAGCGACATTGAAACAATCAGTTTCGAATTGAAAAAAATAGAACACACTAGAGAATAAAGCACTGAAGAATGAGAAAATGCACTTACTTTTCGATAGATGAACCCAGACACGAAAAAGAGTTGATGAAGAGCACGAGCACACGGAGTACACGGAGAGTCGGTTGAAGCGGTGATAAATAACTGACGCGTTTGCCATTTGAAACGTTTTTCCCTCCCAACCATCATGCCTACGTGACCGAGCGTTATCAGTATGACCGGAAGCTATTTCCTGTGGTCGATGATAAGGAAAGTTATTATAAACAATGGGAAATCCGCACTTTCTGATAAGAAGTGTTATTTCCGGTGGTCACTGTCATATTGAATAAAAGTCTAAATATATGGGAATTCGATTCAACTCAGAAAAAATGAAGTTTGTTCAGCCGCATATCGCTGTATCTCGTTCAATGATGAATTCAGCTTCCTGGATCTTTTCGGCATTGGAAAATGCATTCTAACCCACTACGTTATGATTTAGCAACTGGTGTCACTGGGGCGCTAGTGTCCGGGTCGGCGGCCATTGTGGGTGACGTGTTATTGGTCAGTGGAGTGGAGACGATCATATTGGAGGTGGAGCGTAGGGTAGGCACGCTATTGGTGGGTGCAGACGGCCATGTTGGATGTGGGTGCGGAGGTTGGGTAGGCATGCTATTGGGTGAATTCAGCATGAATGGCACTTGTCGTCGAGTTAAAACAGAAATATCGACGTTTCGGATGTATCCGAATCATCGAAAAAGAAGCACTTCCGGTCTGTTGAAAATAGAGATAGAAGAAAACGAATGCTCAATTCGGATAGGCCACATCGAACAGAGTCCAAAACCATCAAAATCTCATAAACCGGAAGTGACCACTGATTTCGATGCGATAAGGGAAATTTCGGTATCATTGGATTCGTATCGATGTCAAGATACATAATTAAACATTTTCCGGTGTCAAAAGGGCAGTAGGAGCAAACTTCGTTATGGGGTGAGATACAAAAGGGTGTGAGTACTCTATCAAGACAACTTTGACTGAAGAACATGAATATGAAAAGTTTGCATGTATATCATGCGGAGTTGAACAAAAAACGGGAAATGTCGAAACCTGGGTTCGAACCAGGGACCGCCAGATCTTCAGTCTATCGCTCTTCCAACTGAGCTATTTCGACCAATGAAACAATTTCTTGAGAATCACAATGAGTACCCGACAGGATCGAAAAAACAAGCATCCAGGGTGTCACATAGACTGATATTGTCATCTTAAAGGAGGAACATGAATATATAGTTTGAAGACAGGATGTATAAAAAAAGTCAACGGCACCGATTTCACATATTTATCAAAAAGCAGAAGGAAATATAATAGCCATCGATGACTCTACAAGGCATTATCCCCGGATTTACACAGTCGAAACATATACATGCTACAGATGTCTGATAAAACGGAGATCAATGCTGTATTCCAAACGAACACAGGAGCCAACTCTTCGTTAGTTTATAGCCATTCTTACATTAAATTCACTAATACCCCAAATGACATTCAAAGTAGAGGGGCGAATAAGTGACATTTTCCGAGGCGTACCGAATGACATCACAACGGTCTTCAGATACATCGATGGACACTTATATTTCCTTCGTCGAGATACATATTACAAGTATAACGAATTCACCCGGAAAGTCTCAGCATGACAATTCAACTGAAATTTATGCCCCGTCGAAGGACTTTTACAGCAATTGAAGACTCTACTATCGAAAATTATATCTGTATATGATGATAAATAAATATGTTATTTGTACATCTGTTTTTCACATATGAGTATGAATAACCTCAAACCGCTGTTGAAAGAATGATGTCACTGTGACGTCAGTCCTCATGTTGATGTAATGTGAAAAAACCGATACAAACACACCATTTTCCATGGCCAACCCAAGAGGATGTCTTACAAAAGACTGGAGGTGTGCACGGCCTCGTTATGAAGGTTTAAACCTTCGGAATCCCCACGTGTTATCGTTATTTAGGACGAATCTTAAATATCGATAACTGATAGGCCTACCATTCTTTGGAACAATGAAGATGATGGAGGAAACACTTAATTGATAATTTTGCCTCTTTTCTATGTCAACAGCACGAATACAGGCTTCCAAGTTAATGGAGGCGATTCATTAATTCATTGAAATTTTCGACAGCACGAACTACGGTCTCTAATTCAATAAAGACGGTTCATTAATTCATCGAAATTGGGAGGCTTTTCAACAATTATGAATTTCATCCAACATATTCACTGATTTTGTTCACCTCTCTGAGCAGATTGTCGTTGTCGGTGACGTCATCATTCATCAAAAAACTGTGTTTGTGGTCACAAAGTTTGTGGAAATTGACCACACACATTACAAATTCTTATTAATTTTTCATACCCAAAAGGTACAGAGCTGGGATCGAAGAGAAACTGTCTTTTTTAGGGGTCTGGGTTCTTGGACCTTGGACCTTTGCCTTTAGGCATTGGAACCGACGTTATCGCCAAACAGAAAGTTTCCGTATTGAGTCCTGTGGAATTTGATTGATATATGGCAGAAATTCTCTGCCACACATCATCAATTGTCACCTCCGATGCAGGCTTGAAACGCATCCACCCTAGTCCTCTGACAAAATCCTTGGAACAAGTGAAACCAATCTGATCGGTTTGGCTCCACCCTCCGTTCCTTTGAGAATAATTTGGGTGATTGCATCCTCCCACCCCAGAGCTCCGCACCTGGGGTATATTCGCAATTTTGAACTCATGGTTCTACCTGAGTCCAAAACGTCGAATTTTTCTTAGATTATCTTTACAATGTTGAATTTTTCAGTAGAAGACATTACAAGTTTTGTTCACCACAAGACAGGTCTGAACCGCACAATGATCTGGAACAAACAGACTGAAATCAGCAGTGCAATGTATAAAGTAAAACGGTAGACCGGAGGACTGAACGCTTTCATTTCCCCAAAAAGGCCCCCGATTTTATCAAAATGTGTGCTTTACTCCCATAAGAATACATGCAAAAGAAGTGCATATGAAGTACTTATGTACAAAACCACCTATTAATGAGCCGTCAAAGTCACCATCGATGGCGGGCCGTAGACTTCAAAGACACGGTTGGCTCCTATTTGGGTTGGGTCACAAGATTACAAAGTATGGCAGAACGCATAATATGAACACTGAAAAAAGAAAAGACTCTACATGTACTTTAGACCAACTGTAGACTTCAAAGACACGGTTGGTGGTGTCATACTGCGCCATACTAACGAGCAGTATGTGTCTGTGTCATACTACGCAGATTCTTCAAACAGGTGCGTGGGTACGGTGGAGGGGGGAACGTAGACTTCGACACGTTGGCCGCCGTCGTGGAGAACTGATACACTCTTCGCGTGAAACAGACAATGAGACTGGTGGCCCGTGGAAAATTCGCAGTGAATTTTTAACAAACTGATAAACTTTTCGTGTAAACTGACTGATACCTCGTCAAAGACAAAATGTGTTCAAGAAAGTGCCTTGCGGATTTGAAGGTAGCGGAATTGAAACAGGGTGGAGGAAAGGAACTGAACACAGGTAAAAGCAATTACTCCAGGAAGAGACTTGCGAAGGACTTATACAGAAGGTGAGGACCCGAAACATTTTTAGTTGAAGTTCGGAGGTGATTTAGATTTGGTAATGAATAAAGCTGGAAGAAAATGCAAAGCCCGGAAGAAGTTCCTGGAAACACAGAAGGCCTAAAAAAAAGATTGTGTGGTGTGGCTAAATTTCTAGAAAAGAATGGGAACCGTTGAGACAGAGATAGATAAAATTAGGGAGCAAATGAACACAGGGGTAGAAATAAAGGAAACGATCGTAAGCTGGAAAAACGAATTATGTGCGCCCTCCACAGAGATGGTTAACGAAAATGCAATGGACTCGAGTTTGAACTTGGATAAAGTTCAAGAGGTATAAAAGATGTCAAGGTCATTTCTGAAATAGAAGCTTTCCTGAAGCCTCTCAATTCGACGGAAAAACTCCATGGGAAAATTACCGCGACAGTTTGAAGCAGCGGCCAAAACAAATGGATGGAATGCAGGAAAAGAGCTGTAGCCTAACTGCATTACGTGGAGAAGCGACGAATATTCTACAAACTCTTACCGCCCAAGAACAGGAGGACTATGATCAGCTGATTAAACATCTAGAATTACGATATGGCCAGGCCCATTTGGAACACGTATACCACTCCCAACTGAAAAATGCTGCCAGAAATCGGGCGAATCCTTACAAGAATTCGAAGCTGACATTGACGCTTGGTTCGTCTCGCATATCCAGCCACACCGAAAATGTAATGGAGCGATTAGCGGTTCAGGCATTCTTGGATGGACTCCGTGAGCAAGAAACCAGACAAGCGTTGACACTAAGCTCGTCAACACATCTGTAGGACGCACTGCACTGGCGCTTTGGAATTTGAGGCACAAAGCAATCCTGCAAAAACCAAAGTAAAGTTCGAAGTATTGAAGAAGACTCACAGGAGCATGCTGACAGGAAGCTGCCATAAGAAAAGTGATGAAGGAAGTTTTGCCTGAGAAAAGACAGATAAGATGCTGAATTGTGGCAAAAGTGGACATTGTAAGCTGTAGCAAATGTCCAACATTCGAACACGACTCCGATGCAGGAAAACTAAAGAAGGTCGACAGAAGGGGCAACGTCGGCCTGTGTCCAGCAAGCGGTTAACAAGCATATGTCGCTATCCTGAAACGACAGAACAGAGGTGTTTTCGTGAGACGGTCTCATCAATAACGAGCCTTGCCCATGCTGCTAGATACAGGTGCGACTAGGACAATTCTCGGACCTTCCTTTGCCAGAACACCCGGAACGAGATTGAACGACAACTTGGAAGCTACGCACAGCAACAGGGGCAGCTACTGTATGGCGAGCTACCGATTGAAATAATTTTGGGCAGCACTAAGAGTGAAACATCAGGCACTGTAGCGGACATCGAAGACGATGCAATCATCGGAATGGACATCATGAATTCCAGAGGGTTTGAATTGGATTTCAAAGACGGCGTCTACGTGTCAACGGAGAAGAGCTGGTACTCATGGAGAAGTGAAGGTTGATCCGTGTGCTGTTGGCTGAAGATAGCGTACGAGAGGGCTGAAACCATCTGGAGCTCGCCTGGACGGGAGTGCGAGCAGTGGAGACGTGATGATGTTCAGCCACTTCATGATGAGAAAAGTGGACGAGGATTGCCCTAGGGAAAACCCTGTTACGTGCTGAAAAATTTGTACCGGTAAGGGTCATGAATGTCATACTTTCCAGTGACCTTAAAGAAAGGAACAATTTTAGGCACTGCTCGTCATTTCATCTGTGATCCGGGGCGTACGAGGAATTTTGATTAGCCAACCCAACTTGCCAGACTAGAAAAAATTAGTTGCCATCTCTTCCAAAGACATAAAACCAGCTCAACGCCCAAACTAAGAGATTTGGTCAAAAGTGCAAGACATCTTCGATACCGGACAAGGAAAGAGGGCGAACTAATGTGGTCCAACACAAGATTGATACTGGGGTGCCTGACCGATCGAATCAGCAGAAGACTTCCTGCCAAGAAGGAAGAGGCTGACAAAATATAGCGATATGGAAAAGAAGAGTTATCGAACCATCTAGCAGTCCCTGGTCCTCTTCAGTCGTACTGGTGAAGAAAAGGATGGATCGACACGCTTTTGTGTAACTATCGCCAACTTAATAATGTCACGAATAAGGACGAGTTACCCTCTCCCAAGAATAGATGACACCCTAGACACGTTGGCTGGTTCCACGATTTTCTCGACCCTTGATCTGAAGAGTGGATACTGGCAAAGTTAGAACTGGCTCAGAAGATCGAAAAAGACTGCTTTTACCATCGGCTCAGGATTGGCAGTTCACCGTTACCATTCGGGCTCTGTAATGCTCCCCACATTCGAAAGATTGATGGAAACAGTACTGAAGGGACTCTCATGGAACACGTGTCTAGTATCCGACGACATAATTGTGGTCGGCAGATCGTTTGAGGACCACGTAGAAAAAACTTGGAGGAAGTATTCTTGCGACTGAGAATTCCGGTTGAAGCTGAGCCTAAGAAATGCCATCTGTTCCAAAAGAAGTACGATACCTCGGCCACGTTGTCTCTGGGGAAGGAGTAGCAGTGGATGACCAGAAGATCAAAGCTGTTAGGATTGGCCCATCCCAAAGACATTCACCAACTTCGAAGTTTCGGTTTATGCACATACTATCGCCGATATGTGCTGGGATTCGCCAACATCGCTAAACCACTAAAGCTCACGGAAGCCAAACAAAGTTCCAGTGGTCCGAAGAATGTAGGGCTCATTCAAGGAAGCTGAAAGGAGCTTTGATCACGCACCTATACTGAGCTATCCCCTACCCAAAGGAAATTCATTTTGGATACGGACGCCAGCAACGGGACTTGGAGCCGTCCTATCTCAGATCCAGGAGGACAGGAGAAGGTCGTGAGTTATTTCAGCAGAGACGCTTAGCAAACCAGGCGCACATTCTGTGTCACCAGGCGAGAGCTGTTAGCTGTTGTAAAGGGAGTGGAACACTTCTACAAGTACGTGTATGGAAGAAGATTCCTGTTGAGAACTGACCATCACGCTCTCAAATGGCTCTTACAGTTCAAAATCCTGAGGGTCAAGTAGCACGTTGGATCGAAGACTCCAGGAATTCGATTTCGAGATCGAACATCGAGCGGAACTACCATAAGAATGCAGATGCCTTGTCGCGAAGACCATGTCCGGATGATTCTCACATTGCCGACGAGCAGAAGAGAAAGAAGCAACACTTTGTAGAACCGCGGCAATGGATGACAACTGGAATGACAGCAGATCCAGAAAGACCAAGAGAGAGCTGACGCTTGGCTTAGTCGTCAGCTGGAAGAAGGGCAATCGAAGACCAATCATGGCAGGAAGTCGCAGGTTACTCGCCGGCTGTTAAAGTCCTATTGGGCACAATGGAACTCTCTTATTCTGGACAATGGGATCCTGGAAACGTGTGTTGGAGGCCAGATATTGGTGGGAAGACAGACGCCAAATAATTGTTCCCAGGAACAGAAGAGAGGAAGTGCTGCGGAAATCCATGATGGAGTCGCCGGAGGACATCTGGGTGACGAGACCCTGCAGAAAGTGAGGCAACGGTTTTACTGGGCCAATTGTCAAGCTGACGTCAGGACTGGTGCAGGAGTGCGCTGTATGCGCTGCTAGCAATGGACCTCGAATACGACCCAAGGCCCCGATGCGTCAGGTACAACGTAGGCAGCCCGTTCGAGAGAATCGCCATTGCATCGCCGGCCCGTTTCCCGTATCCGAACCACGGGAATAAACATCACTTGGGCAATGGACTACTTCAGTAAGTGGGCGGAAGCCTATGCCCTGCCAACCAGGAAGCCATCACCGTCGCCGACGTCTTGGTGAAAGAGTGGATATGTCGATTCGGTATTCCAATGGAGCTGCACTCGGATCAGGCAGAAATTCCGAATCAACCTTTTCCAGAAATATGTCTACTGCTGAACATCCGCAAGACAAGGACAAAGTGCCACATCCGCAGTCCGATGGAATGGTGGAACGGATGAACAGGACGATCAACCGCCACTTGTCCAAGGTTGTCTCTGACCATCAAAGAGACTGGGACCGGTATCCATTTGTTCTGATGGCCTATCGATCCGCAGTACACGAGTCAACCGGTCAAACTCCCGCTAGTATTATAATGGGCCGAGAACTGCGACTGCCTTGTGACCTGAAGTTTGGGATACCGCCAGGACAAGACACTGCGGGAGAGGACTACGTCAACAAACTTCAGCAGAGAATGGACGGCTATCCACGAACAGGTGGTTGGTATCAGAGTGCCAGCGATAAAATGAAGAACCTATGACATCAAGGCCGACGCAGGAGGATTTAAGGTTGATGACCTGGTTTGGCTGTACAACCCCAAACGTCGTCGTGGACTATCACCAAAGTTGCGGAACTCGTGGGAAGGCCGTATAAAATCGTGAAAGGATAAACGACCTTGTGTACCGAATCCATAAAGCCCGAGGAAACCAAGGGTCGTCCATTTCAACAGGTTGGCCCTTACGCTGGAAACCATGACCAAGTTCGCACCCTCAAGCCACCGGAGGATGATATGACGTTCGAGAAGTTTATGTCCTTGTATTCAAACGGGCAGAAAAGTTCTACATGGGGTTACTAGAGGAGTCACGACCTTTCGAGGTGCCTGCTGACTATGCACTGCGCACTGTGTGGCAAAGATCTCCGAATGTCAGGGCATCGCCGTAGTGTTCTCAAGAAATTTGGTCAACTCAAACACTGCGGGGGCAGAATCAGAAGTTGGTGGGGTGCTACAGTTGAAGAAAGGCCAGAGAGAAACATCTACTACCTGGTTACCAAGAGGCATTCCCAAGATAAACCGTCCTATGAAGATGTCTGGAAGAGTCTCACCAAACTAAGAGATACTATGGTGGACCAGAATCTGTGGACCCTAGCAATTCCAAAATTGTCCTGTGGTATTGATGGGTTGGACTGGAGAGTCATAAGAGTATGCTGGAGGCGATATTCAGATCCAGCGGCGTCAAGATTTTGGTTTGCTGTAACCCTCTTCCACGACCGATCATGAAGACCGTGGAGTGTTACTTCCATCGAACTTCACGGTGCAGATATGGGGAGTCATGCAGATATCGTCACACTCCAAGGATGAAATTTCGGGACGAAATGTCTTTAAGAAGGGGGCAATGTAACGAACCTAGGCCGGACCTGTCGCCTCGCGCGTTGCCGTCGATCATCCCCGGAGATATTCGAGAACCATCCAGTGCGCTCTGCCGCGGAAAACAACGGTCAATATTGGAAACAATTGGAACACGCCGGTCGCCAACCGAAAGAATTCGAAACATCGAGAATGCTGTATCGGAGATAAATAGGCAAACCTCAAGTGGAGTAACACAGTCTGAACGAGCCGATATGATCGAGCTATTCAGTGGCGTAGTAATATAAATTAAGTTGTAGATTAAGTGTTAAATAAATTAGTTAAACCAAGTTAAGTTTATTTACGTTACAATATATATTATTATAAGAAATAGTAAGGGAGCAAATAACTGAAATACTAATACTATAACAAGAACCTTCGTAGTATATAATTTTGATCGCAGACCAATGAAATCCGTCATCAGATTCCCGTTATTTTCGTCCTTCATAACTCCATCAACTTTTTGGTTAACTAAAGGTATATTATATCTATAATTCTTGGAATAATCACTAGTGTCGAATATATAATGACAATCCTGAAGGATTACAACGAAGACATCGGGACATTGGATAAAACAGAACATTTTTCTCCAAATATTTTTTGCATATAGTTGTAGAGGAAATTGTGAGTTTTTGTTTTAGAAATATCTAGTATACTAAAGCCCACACATATGGGCTTATTAAAATACATTTCTGTTTTATTTAATTCTACAGCTGCAAGATTTTCATTGAACATTGTAACCAACTTAAACTCTGGTTTGGAGATATAAGATTTCGCACCATAACGACCATCCCACTTGGTAATCAGCTTGACGACGCTATGTTTGTTCATTAATTCAAACAGATGTTTTTTTAATAATTTTTTTATTTTTTATTTAGTATTTAGATCTACATAAGGTTTTAACCAAGTTGACTGTTTGAATTGGAGAACTCTATGCTTGCTTGTTTTATGGCTCTGCTCCTTAGGGGCACTCTGCCAGTTTTCAGTGATTTTCTCAATCACCCTTCTTTAGGCATTCTGGTCGTCTCACTCGAAGTGATACCATAAATGCCCGTATTTTCTTTGTCCTGCTTGATGCTGTAACTTGATATATTTGGTCTAAAAACTCTAAAAATAACTCAAAACTTTCCAAGTATAAGTGTCAAGATAATTACTAGATGTGAAGGAGGTTATAAGACAGATAGCACAACAAAGGAATAGACTTTTCTCGCGCCGGGGCAACGGTGGAGCATTACACAAACCCGAAATGTTGACTCGGTTTTAGAAGCACCCAGGTCATAGAAAGAGTAAGGATCTGTAAAAAAAACAAATTTGGTTTTTTATAACTTCGTTTTGTTATGATTTAAAAATCTAATTAGGAGTAGCATTGATTTTAAGCTCATGGTATATAGTATGCTTTGAATAGATAATGGTGTTGGTACACCTATATTTTGAAATTCTTGGTATAAGTTCACATTCGGTATTTGGTTTATTGGACATTCTAGAATCATATGGTTGAGGTCTTCAACTTTTCCACATTCGCAGTGGAGATCTCTACATCAATTTATATAGATGGGAGCCAGTTAGACAGTGCCCTGTCCTCATTCTAATAATCGTCGTGATGTGTCGCCTGTCAATAAATGGGAATTTTTTGTACCATGGTATATGTGGAAAATTTTCCTGTATCTGTGAGTACCATTTTCCCTTGTCGTGGGTTGTTCTTTTCCAATAATTGCAAAATCTGGTTTTAATTTATCTCCTCAGAGTAGGTAATATATCTTCTTTACTGAGTTTAATTTTATGAGGAACATTCAAATTTCTACCAATTGAGGCCAGTGTATCGGCTTTTTCATTTCCCTCTATGTTGGCGTGTCCGGGTATCCATGCTAGGTGATAGTCCATCCCATTTTCATTGGATTCGAAAATCATTTGCTTGGTGGTAAGAGAAATTAAATCATTGGATGTTTGAACCTTGTTTTGCTTTAATTTATGAATGGCATTGAGGGAATCTGTAAAGACGATGCATTTTTTGATATTTTTTTGTAAACAAGTTCCGATGCCTGAATTAATTGCTGCGATTTCTGCATTGCAAATATTGAGAAGATCTGGTACCCGGGAGAAAAAAGAATAATTGATTTTAGGTATGCATACTCCAATCCCTGTTTTTTCTTCTGTATTGCCAATGTTGTTTTTGGATGCGTCTGTATATACGAAAGTGTAGGAGTCTGAAAAATTTTGGGTAACCTGTTTAAACACAAGTTCGTTATGCTGGTTTTGTTTTTTCATATTGAGATTGATACAAGGCACCGACCATAGCTGTAAGTCAAAACTGAATTCAAAACATGGTAATTTTTCATTGTGATAAATATGATTTTTGTATGGGTTCAACATACTGATTGCCTCTACTAGGTAAGGAGTGGCTTTCCAGTACCAGTATCCCGAGTTTTGTTGACAGTGTAGTTTTAGAGTTGTTAGGTTGTTAATAAGTGAATGATTGTCGTATGAAAAATTATTCGTTATAAATTTACATGCCAACCATTGTCTCCTGTATTCAAGAGAAATTTCTGAAGTTTCTGCTAATAGTGCATTGGTTGGTGTTGATCTCATGCATCCAGTAATCACCCGGAGGGCCTGATATTGTACTGTATCCAGTTGTTTTAGGTTATTTATCGGGGAAGGTTTAAGGAATATTGATCCATAATCTAAATGAGATTTAACGAGTCCATTATAAGCCATTTGTAGGGTAGCTGGATCTGTCCCCCACCACACTCGGCAAAAAGATCTCATAATGTTAATCCCTTTGAGCGCTTTAGATTTGATATGATCTATGTGCATGCCCCAGTTTAAATTTTGAGTGATGTAGAACCCAAGGTACTTAACATGATTTTTATATGGAATATTTTGGTCCTTATAAAAGTAACGGTAAAGGAGGAATTGCATTTCGTGATCTGTTGTCTTTGGTGAGCCAAATGCTTTCGCTTTTTTCCACCGATATTTCAAAATTATGTTTTTGCATCCATATTGCTATTTTGTTGAGGGTTTCATTCATTACTTCGGTCATACTTTGAATATTCTTACCCTTAACAAGAAGTGTGAGGTCATCCGCATAGGACATTAGAATGAAATCGTCTGGTATGGCTTCGTACAATGATCTTATGTATATATTGAACAATAGTGGACTCAATGGGGATCCTTGTGGGATACCCGTTGTTAGAAGCCTTGGGCCCCAGATGTTTTCATCACTGTCTTTAATGAATGTTTGTCTATTCCCGAGTAACCTAACAATAAGATTGGCTAATTTTGTGGTTTCCATTTCTCTGAGATACTTATATAATATACTAATATTAACGTGATCGTAAGCAGCTTTAATGTCTAAAAATACCGCCAATACCTCTTCCTTATTACTAAACGCTAGTTGTGTGTACGTGACTAATTGTGCAACATTATTGTAGGTGCTCAGTCCTTTTCTGAATCCCGTTTGGTCTGGGGAGAATGTTTGTCTATTTTCCGCACACCATTCCAGTCTATTCTTTATCATGTTTTCTAACACCTTGCCTATACATGAAGCTAAAACGATGGCTCTGCAGCTATTTACTAAAAGTGGGCCTCTGTTAGGTTTGACGAACGCAACAATTAGATATTCCCTCCATTGGTGAGGAATTTATTCCCCCTCTAAGCAGTTGTTGAAAATTTCAAGCATTTTGTATTTAACTGAAAGTGGTAGGTTTGTTATCATGTTATAGGTTATGTTGTCTATACCTGGTGCTGACTGTTTTCTATTTGATAGGACGTTACTTAGTTCGTTGATATTGAATGGTTTTGAGTATTCATTTGCTACTGTTAGGTGAAATTCCGGGTCAATATGGCATACTGATAAGTCATCCAAAATATTTAGACATATATTTCGATCGGGAGGAGGGTCTTAATAGGTTTTCCTTGATGAATTGAACTGAATTTTCTAACAGTCCTCACACATGTGAAGAATTAGATTCCTGTTCAAGGAGGAACAAAACTCATAAACTTTGATTTTTTTTTGTTTCAGATATTTTCTGCTTACTGCAATTGTTCTCTTTAGCAAGTAGGTAATTTTCAATTGTGGGGTTGATTTGAACAAATTTATTGCGTTTTTGCGTTCTTTGATTTTATTTGAGCACTCTGCATCCCACCAGGGACATTCTACTTTTAGAATAATTTATATCGCTATTTATTTTTGTGGTATTGCAATATCAGCAGTATCGTTGATCACACCAACCAATGCACCATAGTTCATGTTATCTAAGTTATCCTGACATGACAGTATTATTTCCCTATGATATAATTCCCAGTCAGCTTTATTGTACAATCGTTTGACTATTGTATTATTATTTGTGTTTGTTTGTGAAACCGGTATACCTCCGTTGAGTTGGCAAACTGTAGGAAAATGATCGCTGTTGCCACAGTCTTTCAGTACCTCCCATGATGTTCTGTGTGCTAGTTCACTAGACACTAATGTTAGGTCAAGAGGACTGGGGTTTTCATTCGGATTTGATAAACGTGTTGGCGTTCCATCATTTAGTATAACAAGATTGTGATTTGAAATCATTTCGATTATTGTCCTTCCGTTTCTGTCACAGTGAGAGCTTCCCCATAAAAGATGATGGGAGTTGAAATCTCCCATTAAGATCGAAGGGCCTTCAAGATTTTTCATAATTTGGTCAAAACATTGGGTAGATAATTTATTCTGAGGCGTTGAATAAATATTCATAATGTTTATGTTATTATATTTCACAATGATGATCTGAAAGTCTTTCGTTTGATATCTCATAGGTACGTGGACCTGTTCGAATTTTATGTCCCTCCTGACAAGGGTTGCTATACCTCCGCCATGATTTTTATTGGTGTTCTCCAACATATCTTGTCTATCCATGCGTACAATATTGTGATTTTTTATAAAAAATGTATAGTTGGGTTTCAGAAAAGTTTCGTTTAGTAAGATAATATGTGGTTGTTCATCTCGAATTAAATTTATAAGATTGCTTCTATTAGAATTAACGCTTCTAATGTTCCATTGTATAATTAAAAAAAAATGTAGCCATTTTTTTTTCCTTTTCCTTACTTATTATTAGTATGTATTAGTGGTTGAATGTACTATTTAAGTTAAGTTTGAACCTACACTATCAATATCATGAGGTAGCTTAGAAAGCTGGTAGCTTGTGTTTATCAACTCTCTAAGCTTTAACCTGAAATCTTCTGGAAATTGCATAAAGTTATTGTAAAATTCTTTTACTCTGTCGTCATTTGATCTATTATACGAGGCACTATTGTTAGGCTGATTATATGTTTGCGATGCACTAAAAGGCTTTGATAAAATTGCTCCTTGTCTAGTTATGGGAGTATGGGGCTGTGAAAGAAAACTGTAGATTGACCTGGGTTTGTCATTAGATTGTTTAGATGTTGAAGGGGATGTGTTTATTTCTTGAGAAGTGGATTCAAAACCTCTAAAACCTGATTCTGACATTAACCTTTTCTTTGGGGTGGATTTGGCCACCTCCCTATAAGACCTTTTGGTTTGTAAATTACGATTCTCGGCTACCGAGCGTCTTTGTTGAATACTGGTAGCATTGTTATCGATTGTCGGAATATTTCTTAATCTAGGGAAATCCTGGGGGACCACTGTGATATTAGATTCAAAGTATGATCGGGATTCGTGAGCTTGCGGTGCTTCATCGATTCCAGCATCATACATTTTCGGTACCAACTCTTTTGCATCAAAATAACTAATATTTTCATATGCCATTATGCGTTTGATCTCTTTTTGTCTTTCGTATTCGGGACATTTTTTGTATAGTGAGTTGTGTTCACTACTATGGCAAAATTTACATTTTTTGGTGCAAATCACCTCACTTTCGTGGGCAGTACTACAATTGTGACATTTAGAATTAGTGCTTCGGCATTGACGTTTGGTGTGCCCAAATTCAAGGCAGGAGAAACATTGCATAACTGGTTGGATATAAGGTATGACTGGCATGGACTCATGTGACTCATTGTCACATATCTTGGGAGGATAACCCCTTCAAATGTTACAAGAAAAGTGGAGGTAGTTACATATTCTACTGTTTTGTCTTCTTTTACTACTCTTCTATTTAAACGTTTTGCATCCAAAATCTAAAAAGGGCTCTGAGTTACAGCCTTGATTCTATCAATGGACAAGTACTTAGAAACATTTCTGATTATACCTTTGCAAGTGACATAATTTTGTGGAATATACATGATATACCCTCTATTTTTCAGACTCTCGTTATTCACAAATTTGTTTGCTGATTCTGGAGTACAAAATTCTACCCCAAGTTTGTTGATTCCCTTAATTTTTACTTTTTTAATGTCTCTCAATTGAAGGTCAAAAATTTCTGTAGCGATTTTTAAATGATCATATCTACCCACCTGGACCTCTTTAGCTTCAATGATTACCAAAAAAGGTCCAATATCAGTGTTTTTATAAAAACGTTGTTCGAAAGTTTTTTGTCTAGGCACATCACTAGGTTTTTCAATATCATTTACCTGGTTTGTTGTTTTTTGCACGTCCGTTTCAAGGTTATCGTCGTCCATTTGCTTATCCAGAACATTTTCGTCGGGGTCGCCCCCCCCCCCCCTGAACCAAACATATTCCTTCGCTCTTTATGCTATCCCTAATTTTTTTTTTTAACTCACCAAAAGTAGGAAAGGGGATTATTTAACACAGAAGTGGTTAGTCATCACTGATCCTAATCGTAGTTTGCTTTTTTTTTGTTTTCGCCGATTGCTGACACACGTCCGAACTCGTCAAACATCAAGCATCGAATCCGTAGAAAAATCTGGAGAACTCTATGGATGTTTTAGGTTAACGTAATGAATGACATATTTTTCTTGGGATTTTGGAATTGCTAGATCCACCAGATTCTGGTCCACCATAGTATCTCTCAGTTTGATGAGACTCTTCCAGACATTTTCATAGGACGGTTTATCTTGGAAATGCCTCTTGGTAGTAGATGTTTCTCTGGCCTTTCTTCAACTGTAGCACCCCACCAACTTCTGGATTCTGCTCCCGCAGTGTTTGGAGTTGACCAAATTTCTTGGAAAACACTACGGCGATGCCCCTGGACATTCGAAGATCTTCTGCCACACAGTGCGCTAGTGCGTAGTCAGCAGGCACCTCGAAAAGGTCTCGTGACTCCTCTCTAGTAACCCCATGTAGAACCTTCTGCCCGTTTGAATACAAGGACATAAACTTCTCGAACGTCGTATCATCCCCCGGTGGCTTGAGGGTGCGAACTTGGTCATGGTTTCCAGCGTAAGGGGCCAACCTGTTGAAATGGACGACCCTGGTTTCCTCAGGGTGGCTTATGGATTCGGTACACAGGTCGTTTATCCTTTTCACGATTTTATACGGGCCTTCCCACGAGTTCCGCAACTTTGGTGATAGTCCACGACGACGTTTGGGGTTGTACAGCCAAACCAGGTCATCAACCTTAAACCCTCCAGCGTCGGCCTTGATGTCATAGGTCTTCTTCATTTTATCGCTGGCACTCTGGATGTTCAACCGGACTCGTTCGTGGATGTCGTCCATTCTCTGCCGAAGTTTGCTGACATAGTCCTCTCCCGCAGTGTCTTGTCCTGGCGGTATCCCAAACTTCAGGTCACAAGGCAATCGCAGTTCTCGGCCCATTATAATACTAGCAGGAGTTTGACCGGTTGACTCGTGTACTGCGGATCGATAGGCCATCAGGAACAAATGAAGATACTGGTCCCAGTCTCTTTGATGGTCAGAGACAACCTTGGACAAGTGGCGGTTGATCGTCCTGTTCATCCGTTTCACCATTCCATCGGACTGCGGATGTAGGACCGTGGTTCTTGTCTTGCGGATGTTCAGCAGTAGACATATTTCTTGAAACAGGTTGGATTCGAAATTTCTGCATTGATCCGAGTGCAGCTCCATTGGAATACCGAATCGACATATCCACTCTTTCACCAAGACGTCGGCGACGGTGATGGCTTCCTGGTTGGGCAGGGCATAGGCTTCTGCCCACTTACTGAAGTAGTCCATTGCCACAAGGATGTATTTATACCCGTGGTCGGATACGGGAAACGGGCCGGCGATGTCAATGGCGATTCTCTCGAACGGGCTGCCTACGTTGTACTGACGCATCGGGGCCTTGGGTCGTATTCGAGGTCCATTGCTAGCAGCGCATACAGCGCACTTTCTGCACCAGTCCTGGACGTCAGCTTGACAATTGGCCCAGTAAAACCGTTGCCTCACTTTCTGCAGGGTCTTCGTCACTCCCAGATGTCCTCCAGCGACTCCATCATGGATTTCCCGCAGCACTTCCTCTCTTCTGTTCCTGGAAACAATTATTTGGCGTCCTGTCTTCCCCACCAATCTCGGCCTCCAACACACGTTTCAGGATCCCATTGTCCAGAATAAGAGAGTTCCATTGTGCCCAATAGGACTTAACAGCCGGCGAGTAACCTGCGACTTCCTGCCATGATGGTCTTCGATTGCCCTTCTTCCAGCTGACGACTAAGCCAAGGTCGGGGTCTTTCTCTTGGTCTTTCTGGATCTTGCTGTCATTCCAGTTGTCATCCATTGCCGCGGTTCTACAAAGTGTTGCTCCTTTCTCTTCTGCTCGTCGGCAATGTGAGCAATCATCTGGACATGGTCTTCGCGACAAGGCATCTGCATTCTTATGGCTAGTTCCTGCTCGATGTTCGATCTCGAAATCGAATTCTTGGAGTCTCTCGATCCAACGTGCTACTTGACCCTCAGGATTTTTGAACTGTAAGAGCCATTTGAGAGCTGCATGGTCAGTTCTCAACAGGAACATGGTCAGTTCCATACACGTACTTGTAGAAGTGCTCCACTCCCTTTACAGCTAACAGCTCTCGCCTGGTGACACAGTAATTGCGCTCTGGTTTGCTGAGCGTCTTGCTGAAATAACTAATGACCTTCTCCTGTCCCTCCTGGATCTGAGATAGGACAGCTCCAAGTCCCACGTTGCTGGCGTCTGTATCCAAAATGAACTTCCCGTTGGGTAAGGGATAGCTCAGAACAGGTGCGTTAATCAAAGCTCCCTTCAGCTTCCTGAACGAGTCTTGGCATTCTTCGGACCACTGGAACTTTGTTTGGCCTTCCGTGAGCCTGGTCAGTGGTTTAGCGATGTTTGCGAACCCCAGCACATATCGGCGATAGTATGTGCACAAACCAAGGAAACTTCGAAGTTGGTGAATGTCTTTTGGGATGGGCCAATCCTTAACAGCTTTGATCTTCTGGTCATCCACTGCTACTCCTTCCCCAGAGACAACGTGGCCGAGGTATCGTACTTCTTTTTGGAACAGACGGCATTTCTTAGGGGCTCAGCTTCAATCCGGGTTCCTCAGTCGAAGGAATACTTCCTCCAATTTTTTTCACGTGGTCCTCGAACGATCTGCCGACCACAATTATGTCGTCGAGATACACTAGACACGTGTTCCATGAGAGTCCCTTCAGCACTGTCTCCATCAATCTTTCGAATGTGGCGGGAGCATTACAGAGCCCGAATGGCATAACGGTGAACTGCCACAATCCTGAGCCGATGGTAAAAGCAGTCTTTTCTCGATCTTCCTGAGCCAGTTCTACTTGCCAGTATCCACTCTTCAGATCAAGGGTCGAGAAAATCGTGGAACCAGCCAACGTGTCTAGGGTGTCATCTTTTCTCGGGAGAGGGTAACTGTCCTTCTTCGTGACATTATTAAGTTGGCGATAGTCTACACAAAAGCGTGTCGATCCATCCTTTTTCTTCACCAGTACGACTGGAGAGGACCAGGGACTGTCAGATGGTTCGATAACTCCTTCTTTTCCCATATCGCTGACTATTTTGTCAGCATATTCCTTCTTGGCAAGAGGAAGTCTTCTTGCTGATTGCCGGATCGGTCGGGCACCCCCAGTATCAATCTTGTGCTGGACCACATTAGTTCGACCCCCTTTTCCTTGTCCGGTATCGAAGATGTCTTGGTACTTTTTGACTAAATCTCTTAGTTTGGGCTGTTGAGCTGGTTTTATGTCTTTGGAAGAGGTGGCAACTAATTTTTCTAGTTCTGTGGGCAAGTTGTTGGGTTGGCTAATCGTACCTCGTACACTCCGGATCACTGAGGAAACTGACGAGCAGTGCCCCAATATTGTTCCTTTCTTCAAGGTCACTGGAAAATAATTGACATTCATGACCCTACCGGCACAAATTTGTCAGCACGCAACAGGTCTTCCCTAGTGCAATCCCTCGTCAATTTTCTCATCATGAAGTTTGGGCTCGAACATCACCACGTCTCCACTGCTCGCACTCCCGTCAGGCGAGCTCCAGAATGGTTTCAGCCCTCTCAGGTACGCTTACATCTTCAGCCAACAACACACGGATCAACTCTTCACTTCTCCCATGAAGCACCAGCTCTTCTCCGTTGACACGTAGGACGCCGTCTTTGAAATCTAATTCAAACCCTCTGGAATTCATGATGTCCATTCCGATGATTGCATCGTCTTCGATGTCCGCTACAAGTGCCTGATGTTTCACTTTAGTGCTGCCCAAAATAATTTCAATCGGTAGCTCGCCATATACAGTAGCTGGCTCCCCTGTTGCTGTGCGTAGCTTCCAAGTTGTCGGTTCAATCCGTTCCGGTGTTCTGGCAAAGGAAGGCCCGAGAATTGTCCTAGTCGCACCTGTATCTAGCAGCATGGTGCAAGGCTCATTATTGATGAGACCGTCTACGAAGACACCTTTGTTCTGTCGTTGAAGGATAGCGACATATGCGTTGTTAACCGGGGCTTGCCGGACACATGCCGACGATTGCCCCTTCTCGTCGACCTTCTTTGGTTTTCCTGCATCGGAGTCGATGAATGTTGGACATTTGCTACGCACATGTCCAATTTTGCCACAATTTCAGCATCTTATCTGTCTTTTCTCAGGCAACACTTCCTTCATCACTTTCCTTATGGCAGCTTCCAAATTAGCAGGCTCCTGTGAGTCTTCCTCAATCATTCGGACTTTACTCTGGCTTTTGCAAGATTGTTTCGCTGCCTCGAATTCAAAAGCGCGTGCCAGTGCGTCTACGAGATGTGTTGGACGAGCTAGTGTCAATGCTTGTCTGGTTTCTTGGTCACGGAGTCCATCCAAGAATGCCTGAACCGCTAATCGCTCCATTACATTTTCCGGTGTGGCTGGATATGCGAGACGAACCAAGCGTGCAATGTCAGCTTCGAATTCTTGTAAGGATTCGTCCGATTTCTGGCAGCGATTTTTCAGTTGGGAGTGGTATACGTGTTCCAAATGGGCCTGGCCATATCGTAATTCTAGATGTTTAATCAGCTGATCATAGTCCTCCTGTTCTTGGGCGGTAAGAGTTTGTAGAATATTCGTCGCTTCTCCACGTAATGCAAGTGTTAGTGCTATAGCTCTTTCCCCTGCATTCCATCCATTTGCTTTGGCCGCTGCTTCAAACTGTCGGCGGTAATTTTCCCATGGAGTTTTTCCGTCGAATTGAGGCGGCTTCATGGAAAGCTTCCCTATTTCAGAAATGACCTTGACATCTTGTATACCCTCTTGAACTTTATACAAGTTCAAACTCAAGTCTAGCATTGCATTTTTGTTAACCATCTCTGTGGAGGGCGCACTATCAATTCGTTTTTCCAGCTTACTGATCGTTTCCTTTATTTTGTCCATTTCTGCCTCGACTGTTCCTATTCTTTTTTCTAGACGATTCGCCACACCACAGAGTTCTTTTTTTAGGCCTTCTGTGTTTTCAGGGAGCTTATCTTCCAGGCTTTCTAGAAGCTTCTCTTCCAGATTTCTAGAATTTTCTTGAAGCTTCTCTTCCAGATTTTTAGAATTTTCTTGAAGCTTCTCTTCCAGATTTCTAGAATTTTCTTCAAGTTTTTCTATTATCGGACTCAAATCACCTCCGGGAACTTCGAATAAAAATGTTTCGGGGGTCCTCACCTTCTTGTATAAGCCCTTCTGCAAGTCTTTGCAGGAGTACTTGCTTTCTACCCGTTGTTTCCAGTTCCCTTTCCTCCAATTCCTGTTTCAA
Source organism: Gonioctena quinquepunctata (assembly GCA_018342105.1). NCBI lineage: Eukaryota > Metazoa > Arthropoda > Insecta > Coleoptera > Chrysomelidae > Gonioctena > Gonioctena quinquepunctata. Next base: position 29,417 of record JAFIRS010005446.1, on the reverse strand, counting down.
TTCCGCTACCTTCAAATCCGCAAGGCGCACTTTTCTTGAACACATTTTGTCTTTGACGAGGTATCAGTCTGTTTCACACGAAAAGTTTATCAGTTTGTTTAAAATTCACTTCGCGAATTCTTTTCCACGGGCCACCAGTCTATTTTGGGCGTGAAAAAAGGTCTATCAATTTATTTTTCTGACTATCCCACTTCTGACACCAATTGTAACGTAAATAAACTTAACTTGGTTTTACTAATTTATTTCACACTTAAATGTACAACTAATTCATATTACTAACTACGCCACTGTATCGCTCGACGTTATCGGCTGCTCAGACTGAGACTCCCTCTTGAGGATTGCCTATTTATCTCCGTTACAGAATTCTCGATGTTTCCAATTCTGGCGGTTGGCGAACAGCATGTTCCAGTTATTTCCAATATTGACCGTTGTTTTCCGCGGCAGTGCGACTGGATTGTTCTCGAATATCTCCGGGGGTGACATCATCGTTGTCGATGGCAACGCGTGAGGCGACAGGTCCGGCCTAGGTTCGTTACAATATTCTCAACCACACTAGTACTTCCTGTCCTGCACTCGTTTGTATCTCATAATTAAATCAATACCCTGTATATAGAACATTGCAGATAGAAATAGGTGTTGAATGACATTAATTGAACTCGATCAGCAAATAATACTGATCAAAGATTTTAGGAAGGAATGACCTGTGGAGAGGGGCATTCATTGTGGAGTATTGATTTAATTATGAGTTACAAACGAATGCAGGACAGGAACTAAAATACCCTTGTGGCCTTTAGGAGAGGAAACATTTAAATTTTGGATTGAATAAATTTATGCTTCATGACAATATAATCATATGACATTATACTTTTTTTCGTAATTGAATAATTTTTTTCATCAGATGCCTCAGGGAATTGTGTTTTTAAATTAGAGAATTCGAATAGATAAGAAGCTAATTTATCAAGTCTGGAATCTAGAAAACGAAAAGAGTCAATGAATCGTAACCGGATAAATTGTGAAATACTATAAGGATAACTTTACTGTCATTATGATTTATATTACAGCCTTCATGAGCTGGCCCCCGATAATTTGACGAACTATTATTTTTGTTATTGTTATTTGGAGAAAGATGAAAATGATCTCTAACTTTTTTGTCACCTGGAGAAAATGTTTTATCACAGATGTGACAGTGAGTTGTTCAAATGCCATATTTAAATCATATATATATACAAATATGAACTGTTTCTATTTCTTCCTTTAATTCAAGAAGTTGATTCGCGAACCATTCTACGAAGTTTTCGCTTCTATGAGAACGATAAAAAAGGGTTGTCGTTAAGTGGCAGAGATTTAACATAGTACCCGATAGCAGCCGGAGTGTGGAACTGATATTTTCCTCCTTCTTGAATTTCAAGATCCGCATAAACAACAAAAGGGGTTTTTTCTTTGAATTTCTTCTTTACTAAGTTGTTTGGGAAGGAGTCTGGATAGATCCTTGATCCAGCAATAATGATACCGAATCATCTGAATATTAGTTTTGTATTAGGAGAAGGTTAATATGTTTAGCACGTTTATGTGGTGTCAAGAAGGAAGGAAGGACGAAGAAAGATTTATCTCATTTTTTCAACGATAACGTTTACCGAAATATTATTTTATTTTTCAAAATTTTGAATTCGATGAATAGTCATGGGAAATTAATTGTATTCCCTTTAGTTTCGAAAATTTAGAATAATGTGGATACGATGATGTTCTATTTGGATGATGTTCTTTTGGATGATGTCCATGTGGTACAGGATACAAGGCGGATACTATGGACCAGGCAAAGCAACCTACGTCATCATTTTTTATTATTATTAATAGTTATGGGTTTCAACACTTTCTCATCAAAACAAAAAATCTAAGACGATATCGTGAAATATCGGAGAATTTGCAGTCGTAAAATATTTATAATCCGTTTTTACCATATCAGCCTTTGCGAGTACAAACTGCCAACAAAACACCATATTAACTTTAACTGAATCAAATTTCTTTAAAACGTTATGGATACTACGTCTGAAAAGTGATTTACAATAAGAGAAGAAATTTTTTTTTTAACATTTAGATATCCCTGTTCGTAAACGAGAATCGTTAAGAGAAGAAATTTTTAGCTTCTTTGTGTATAACTTACCCTTTTTTCTGCTCGTGTTCGATCTGGTTACGGAAGATCTGCAGCTGTTGTTTTTCCACCAAATTTGATGCTTCCTTGAGAGCTCTATTGATACGTCTGTTGGTTTTAGTACACTCACGGAGTCCATTGAGAGCAGATTTTTCATTATAATTTGTTGAAATCAACCCCAAGATTGAGGTCATAACCTTGAAAATATCAGCAAAATTAGACATTTTTTATGCGTCTATAACAAGAGTGAGTATATTCAAAACAAGACGTATACTTAATAAACTTTCTGAGAACGAATCGGTAGGGTGTAAGACATAGCGATAGCATCAACACCTGATGAGTAATTCAAGCACTAGTTCAGCGACACATCAAGAATAAATTAGTATAGCAAAAATTCTGAACGGATGCCTAGTCTGCCGGGACTGTACGAGTTTCGCAAAAATTTATACTTGAGAAATTTTTTACCTACCACTGACTTGGAAAAATGAAAAAATTTGACTGAAACGTAGGAGATATGTCATACTATAGAATTTTGAACAATACCAATGACTAAAATATAATATTGAATTGAAAATATCATAAAATGAACTCATTACGCAACTCCAGAAAACACGTCGCGAGAAGCTTATCTCAGATGTTGTTTACAATGACGTCAGCATCAAATTATATCATATATGGCGCGGGAGGGATTACATTTATAACCTAGTGATATATTTTAATAGTTGTTCAGTTCTCAGTAATACCAATTTCATTTCAGTGCATTAATCTGTACTCGTCTGTGTTTTTTTGAATTGAATTACCGTTTTATTAGTTCACTACGTTCAGTTCAAAAATTTCACCATCAACTAAGCTTGAAAAATCGAAAAATTTGACTGTGAAACAATGCCAATGACAAAAATATTATGACGAATAAGTGTGAAAATTCAATAGTTTGACTCATTACGACAATGTTGGAAAACACATCGACGCGAGATGCTGAAGTGAAAACAGATTTACAACAGAGATTGATTCATTAGGAGAAATAGCTCAGTTGGAAGAGTGTTATACTCATAATTTGAAGGTTCCTGATTCGATCCCCAGTTTCATGCATGCTACACACTCAAAACTTTTCATTTTCACGTTCTCCATTTAAAGTTGTCTTGTTAGAGTATTGCACGCTGCTTGTATCTCCAATAATAACGAAGTTGACTCCTATGCCATTTGGCATCGGAAAATTTTAAGGTTTCTTATCGATAGAACATTGATAAATTATCGAATAGAGACGAAGTGGAACGAAGTCGTCATTTATTGCAGATTTGTAATTCCTCATGTAGACAATCCGAATTGATCATTCGTTTTTTTTTGTCTCCCCTTTTACAAACCGAAGTGTTATTTTCGATGATTCGTACAGAGCCGAAACATAGACATAAATATTTTTTTCTATAAGCGGCCATGTTTTTTATACTTCAGAAAGAGGAGTTTGGTGGAGGGCGCGCCATCTGTTAGACAATAGAGCGAATACACTAATAGTGATACTAGGCCGGAATAAGGCAAATGGCGGGAGTAACCATGCCAACGAGGAGTTAGACACCAAAAATCATGAGCTAACCCAACGTAGACCCCCTTCCTGCATAGTATCACTACTACTATATTCGCTCTATTGTTTAAGAGATGGCGCGCCTCCACCAAACTCCTCTTCTGAAGTCGAAAAAAACATAGCTGCTTATAGAAAAAAACATGTATGTCGATTTTCGGCTTTGTACGAATCATCGAAAAATAAAATTTTCTGGTTTGTAAAAATGGAGAAAGAAAAAAACTAATGCTTGATTCGGTTTGCCCACATCGCGGAGAATTCCAAATCAGAAATAAAAAGACGACTTCCGGTTCCACTTTCCCGGTCTCTCCGATTTCGATAATTTTGGTATCAATGGATTCGTCTCGATGTCAAGAAACATGATTAAACATTTTCCGATGCCAAAGGCATTAGGAGCTAACTTCGTTATTATTGAAGATACAGCAGCTTTAGCTCCGCGTCGATGTGTTTTCCAACTTTGTCGTAATGAGTTCAAACTATTGAGTTTTACACTTATTCGACATATTGTTTGTGTCCTTGGCATCGTTTGAAATTCTATAGTGTGATATACAGGGTGTAATCTAACCTCTTGCACACCCGTGAATGACGAGTGTATTGTTGAGTTTACCGCTAGATAAACCGAGACAAAAACACAAATAATCAAGTAGTTATGATCCATCGAAAATACTATGCGACATTCTCAAGAGGGTCTGATTTATGAACTGTAATAAACACTTCTGGCTCTCATAATCCCGAATATGCTAGAGATGCTTTCAGGAATTATATACATATAGTTAGTCGATACTCAGCTTTTGTACGAATCGTTTATATACGTTTGAAATAGACGGTTCAAACGAATCGTGTATTTTATTTAAATCCCTTAACTTACTAAGTTCACTATGTATAATGCAATTTTTTAACAAATTACAGTAATTAAAAAATCTGAAAAAAATATTGAAAACATGTTTTGTTCTTTGTAAAATTCGACAAAGATTTGGGTAGCGCCACTCGCCCAATTTCAGGTGACCTGGTCAAAGGGAAACTTCGGCAATTGCCGAATGCAATGAACATATAACTCGACATTCAGTTCTGAAAATCCGAATTTGTCTCCGTTCTCATGGAAGCTACCCCTTATCTTCCGTAATTATTGAAGTAGAATTCTGAAATTCTCACGAGCGTTAGCTATACCAAAATGAGTCTAAATCCTTCTGGGTTAACCTGAGTGACATACACTGCGGCCAGGGCGATGAATATACCGATTTTGCAAAAAAATAATATGAGGGCAAGATCCACACAGCATGGAATATTGCAGTAAAATATTTCAAAATATTTCTATGAAAGTTACTATAGAAATATTTTGAAAGATTTATGAACATTTCACGGTATGGAATTTTGCAATCATTGACGGATTATTTCCATAAATACGGAATATTCCCTTTAAATGACTCATTATTATTTCATGGAATATTCCACAAAATCTTTTGGGAGATTTTGCACATTGCAGAAGAAATTTCATGGAGATGAGGATATATGTATTGAATATTTCATACATTTTCAATAAACATTCCGTAGATATATTTCATGAATATTTCAATATGTCTGCAATAAATATTTAAAGAATCTTCAGTAATATTCCAACGGAAGATTTGCAGACGAAAGAATAAAGCGATAATATTTCACAAATATTTCATCGAATATTTTACAAAAATTCATGAAACATTTTTGAAATAATGTACGGCCAGTAATTTCTATAGAAATGAATCAATATGTATAAAATATTTCAGAAACCTTCAAAAAAAATCTCCGAGAACTTGAAACGAAAATATTTTATAAATGTTTTATTGAATATCCACGAAACATTGTGAAAGATTGTACAGCAGGAAAATTAAAGAGATAAACATATATATAATATATATATATATATATATATATATATATAAAATATTTCGAAAATTTTCAGTGAAAGATATATTTAATGAATTATTCAAAGATTGATGCAAGGAAATTTCAGAAAATATTTCAATAATATTTTAGTTGGAGATTTGCAAACGTGAAATGAAACTGAATATTTCATGAAATATTTCGCAAAAATATTTCTGAGAAATTTTAGGAATCTGGAGATGAATAAATACGCAAGAAATACTTCGCAAACCATATATATCCCGTAGAAATATTTCATGGATGTTTCAAGTTGGCGAAATATTCAAAATATATTTCAATATTTTAATTTAAAATTGAGGTTCGATATTTAACGAAATCTTTCAGAAATGTTTATTGAACTTTTCATGAAATATGCCCAGTTTCATTTACATTCACAAATTCAACTAAAATATTAATGAAATATTTTCTGAAGATTTCTAGTAATCTCCGAATTATTCATCAATTATTTCTTTCATGAAGGATTACGTATATTTCAAACATATTTGTTCATCTCCTTTGAATTACCTGCTGTACTTCCTGTAGAAATATTTCGACAATATTTTGTGGAATATTGAATAAATCAAATAATAAATTTAAATAAAACAATTAAAAAATATTTTCAGTTTCAGTTCAGCATCTAAATCGTCCATCGAAACCTTTATTAGAGATTTTGAAGAATTTCTTGTGCAGTGAACATTATAAAATATATCTACAGAATATTTTGAAAGGTTTATGGAATATTATATATATATATATATATATATATATATATATATATATATAATAAACTTCTGTTCAAACAACGATACAAGAAATCGTCAATTTTATATTTTCACCAACTATAATCCAAAATATCAATAATCAATCAATTCTATACATATGAAGAATTAGGTATTCAAAAGTACGAGATCAAGGACATATAGTATTTTTTGCTCTTTGCCATATGTTCAGTTTTGAAAACTACTGAAAACTGATTGCTTCGTCATTGATCATTATCAGAGTTTATATAAATTTTAATAGCGAGACGTTTTGAAATCATCATCAAGACTGTTTCCTTATCAATTCATGAAAGCTAAGAACATAAATATTTTATAGAAAACAGTATTCCGCAATTATAAAGTCCTTTCGATTTCGACGATGATTTGTTCAAAAAATAGTTTTAATCATTATTTCGATCAGAATACAACAAAAGGAATCGAAATTACCAAAGCTCGAATAGATATTTGTTAGCCAAACCGTTTCCGTGCTCATAATAATGAACAGTTATTCATTTATCATGAGAAAGCGAGCAAAATTACCGACGAATTGAATTTAAGATTGAATTTAGTTATTTCAAATTCAAAGGTTCTGAATTTCGCTTCCGTTATCACGGGAAATTCATTGCTCAATGGAATTTAACCAGTTATTTGGAATCGCAACAGGCTGACATTTGTTTTCGAGTTCGTCGATATTTGAATACTTTTCGGTAGATAATCAGTAATCGTAAATGATCGAATTGGTTATTTGCACTATTTTAATTGTCAACCGATGACAATTAAAATAGTGAAAGGATAGTTCGATAATGCATTACGAAATTGTATACAGAATATACCCGTGTGTGGGTATGGGCATAAAATAGAGGCCCGTATTCTCATGTTAGGCGGTTCAACACCGATTTTCGATTTGCTAATAAGTTTGAGGAAGTAGACACAAGAGATATCAATATATCCGTGATTAAAAAAAAGTCGATAGAGAATCCAACTTTTCCTTTCATATTTCGATTGATGGCGCGTAGTGATTTATAGTATGATAAGCTAGCTCGACTAGGTGTTTAGGAATCATCAGTGTTTGGCTTGAATATGTTTCGATGAAAGATAAGAATGAACCAAATATTTATTCAAATGGCTTGGTGGACAAATTACGAAAATTATTAAAGCCGTCAATGTTTCGAACTTGACAGTTCATCATCAGGCTCAAAATTCGTTTTTTCGAATGCGCACAGTAAAACAATAAAAAAACCGACATTTCAGTTAATAATGTACGGCACGTTAGTATTTGAAGATAGCCGCGACAAATGCTCGTTTTCGCATCCAGAATGCCCGTTTTTTATTTATTATTTCACTGCAGTCCACCGAAAACCAATTTCGGAGCCCCGATGATGAATTTAGATGAAGGTCGAAACGTTGGCGAAAATCAATAGTCATCAACACGATACCAATCCCAACCAGTCCATTTGAGGAAATATATCTACGATCACAAAAACAAAGAACACGATGCAAGAAAATCATCAGAAATCGCCATATCTCCGCTGCAAAATATTTATATCGTATTTATGGTTCTCAATACAGAATATCCGCAAAATAATGCTTTATCATATAAGAATGTTGCGCCAGAGTTAAAGTTAGATGGCATGAAATCACCGAGGGCCGAATATCGAGCGTTAGACATGGGGATTGGCCCACCAGGGCAGAACGGAATACGTGCTGGTTTCTTTCCGAAAGACATTTCGATTATTTAGTTCGACTATCACCCTCGCAGCCGTTCGAATCGATCAGCATAAAAGAAATGGTTACGATAAAACTCGCTCGTCGATATACAGAATGCTCAAAAAATACGTCGGCTTCTTTATTTCGACAAAGATAACTCTGTTATCAGAACACCCCGTGGCTTTTTTGGTTCGAAAATTAATTATCTTCATTGGTTGGGTGTTCTGTTCCGGGCAATATTTTTCAGATTGAAGCCGTTTTTTTTCAACAGTAGCCTTATTCAATGCTATTCTTGAATCAAGATGAAGTTGGAAACGACATTTGTTCGGGTCTCTGTTGAAAGAATTATTGACAAGTTGCTGTGTTTACGTTATTCAAAAAATATCAATTATTAATGAAAATGAAACTTATCTTTGCTTAAGAAAGCGATAGACATTTTAGCGACGGTGATTAGAGAACGGTATTCCTCAAATAGAATTGCGACCGGAATCATCCAGCAAGTTGTTTCAAACGATTGCCACATTGTTCGTAGAAGCCATGAAAGCAGCACAGACTGGTAGTCCTATCATTGAGAAAATCAATTTCATATGAACAATCATAGAAAACCTTTCATACGAAAGTCAACGTAAGATCGCTGAAAGACACAGGAGCAGCCAATAAGAAAAAATAGCGTCTTCGCCGTACGTACTGATGCACCAGGAATTGGCACAGACTCACGAATAATCGAGTTTTTTTCTATGGCTTGGTGAGGATGAACATTTGTTCATTGAGTTTTGATTTACTGGTTTTCATAACACGGCTTAGTGAACAAAGTTCATAACCATTAGTGATGTGAAATCCTTACATATCTCTGGGATCACCAGAATATGTCTGTTGGTCGTGAGTGAGGAAATATAACAAAAAAAGAAAGATACCGAATTCCATTGTTCATAATCAAAATACAGTGGCGTTCTATTTGAATAACAAAGTTGGTTTATGTCCGAAATTATAAAAGCAATGATGCCCGAACATCTCTGTTATCATTGAGAAACGGTTTCATCGAAATAACAGTTCAAAACTTTAGGGTTTCATCGCGAACCGAAGCGACGATTTCATTACTCGACGTCATTTAAGTTCAATTTACCTAGCATTTTCACGTGTCAATAACCGAGAACGGTTATATTAGTACATATTCATACGAAATCATATCATTTTCCCCGACCCATATCAAAGCGTAACTAGGTCATTGCGGGTGTTCATTTAAAAAAATACAATCCTTTGATATGCTCCATTATTTTGAGTCAACCCCGGTAGACTCAATTTTCGCAGCCCAATCATCGATAAATATTAGTTAATGAAATGGAGAAATTCGAAAAAATTACGGTTTGAAGTTTTACGTATCGCGTCGCGGTTCTTACAGCAATTTTTTTTCTGCTTTCAATTTTCTTAATGAAACATACGTTGTTTTTTTTTGAACACAGGAAAGAATTGATGTTACTTCTGGTTCCGTCTGAAATACGAAACTTTCGATTCTCGAAATATTGCCTCCTCATTTCTAATATGGAATATATTCATTACAGAACAGCCGTCAGTAATCGTTATCAATTTTCAACTGAATACGGATGCGTAAAATATGTTTCCGATTTTATTTGATTTTGAATGAAAGTTGAGTTACATTTTCATTATATTGATCTATCATTTCCCACAGTCATCCACTTAGGTTGTTCTCACCGTACGAAATCATCGATAGCACTCTTTAAAAAAAATAATGACTCAGTCATATCAGTGACTGAATCGGTTATTTTGGATTTTTTCACTTTGCAGCCTCTTCCTCAACGAAGTATGTTAGTGCCATGGGTCATTTAGTCTCGCCGAAAATTCAACCTCAAGATTACGATCAGGTACGCAATAATTATGTACGTATTAACAGCCGAAACAGAGTTTCCGATGAAATATAACCATTTATACTTGCGAAATCTTCGAACATTTCAAGAAATATCGATGTTGAATAAATTCCAAAGTAATGCCAAAATAATTAACATCTATCATATTGCCTGTTCATCGCCAATATAAACATTGAAGAATATTGCCCGAATATTTCATAAACATATTTGTTTAGCTATTGCTAATATCCTTCAGAAATACTACGGAATTGAAAAGGAACACTCACCGATATTACAACAAGATCTTCGCAAAATCAAAATCCACGATAAAAATGAAGTTGTTTTGCAATATCTGCCGTGATTAACAAACTCACTCTCATGAGCCCTGAAAAAAATTTTCGACATTTGCCAACGATATCGAATATCGCCATACTACAAGATAGCTTCTTCGAAGTATTGCCGAAACATTCTCAGAACATTCCGCGATAAATTTCATTAGCAACCATTGGAAATACGTAAAAAATATTCAAAAGATTTCAACAAAATGCCCGGTGATTCACAAGAAATTTTGCAGATATTCCAAGGATACCAGGAAAAAATGTCCTCCTGTGAACTAAATCTGCAGAAATATTCAACTAGACCTTACTCGCGATTCTGAAATACTCAAAACCCACTATAAAGATTACGAAAAATTTCGTAATCTGGTTAAAAAATATCATTGCGAATATTTAACCAAAGCCGTCAACAAGAGCGACAAACCTTTCCAGCTTCAGCAGAAATTTCATGTATCTTTCGCAAATCCACAGAAATATACCAATGAAATTAAAGTGCTGCGACCCCGAATATTGCAAAATCTTCACGAAATGCTTCGAAATGCCGTGTCTGCACATGAAATATTTCGTGAGAAATCCTTTACTCAAATATTAATGAAAGATTTGGCGAAAGTCAGCTAAGCAACATTCATTTAATATTTCAAAATATCGATCATCCTCAATAACAACCAGCATTTTCGCTGTAACCGAAGCCCCGAAAACTTCCTCGCTGAAACACCGTATCGTAATTACTGTAGTAGAATTCTCGAATTTTGTCAACGTCGTCGAAATCTTCGTTTAAAACACGGATTGTTACCAAAGCCAATGTCCCGATCGTACCTAACCGCAAGCACCTTGAACTATCTGCTCCCCTGGTCATTGCAAAATGGTAGATTCAGTCGTTCGTTCGGTCAGGTTAACCCTTCGAGCAGATCATCCTTCCGTATATCTGTTCCGATCGCAGTACCTCAGAATTAGCACGAAGTAGTGAGACACACTGCATATATGAAATGCAATAAAATTATAGATTTTGCATCATCATCTGGCAATTGATGATTACCTACCCATAAATTTCGGTTATCAATATCGTTGGTCTTCCGCCGGTATTGTTCAGTTACAGCGATAGCGAGCGGTTCGCAATAATGTATTTTCATTTGCTTCGAGTGATAACATCCGTGTCTTATCGATGAGATCATCAAAATCATCATTAGTTATGAATAGCCCTGGGTATTTTCAGTATTCAGTCGCAGGGCGCATGACCATTCGTACCAGAACCAGTTGAAAGATTCTCCGACACAGCGAAGGCACGGCTTTACTTTACGTAGCGACAATCAATCATCATATGAATTTCAATCAGATGAATGAGTATCTTCGCGACGAAAGGTTCTTATTCGCATACGGGATCGCATTGTTCGCAGTATTGGTACATCAATACAATTACATCCACGGCGACGCAAAATTAATGGGCCTCATCTGAAAAATACAATAACAACTATCATTTTAAAATATATGCCGAAATTGACCAGATCATCAACCTCGAAAGATATTATCCACGAGCCAACAACCGAATATCTTCGAGTTTTCCGAGTATTGTCAACCTGTTTATTTCATTTTTTTCATTTTCATTTATTCAACGGAATCATTCAATGTTGATTAACACAGTTGAAGCAGAATCGGCTTCACATATTAGAGAATGGCAATTAAGATCGACATTAATGACACCGATTAAATCGTAACAGTTGCGCCAAATGTGACCGGCGAGGTGGTCGCGGTCTTCCATTCATCGTTCTCAGCCGGGCAGTCGCCAGCATTCAGGCGACCAGAATATCTTCGTCACCGTTGATACGGAACAGCCGCCGTATCTATAGTTGGTTCTACAGGGGAGCATGAAAGTGCCGCCATATGGCGGTTTTACCCTCAGACGCTCCGGGATAAAGCAGTTTCCAGCGCATGACATTGCGAAGCGAAAATCAGTCCTCAAGTAGTTCAGTTTGCCCGGCCAGATCGTCTACGAATACCAGCCTGAAGCCTAATTAATAATTGCGCGGTGCTGAAACAATCTCGACGGGGTTTGCAGGGGTTCATAATACGAAAGCAATAAGCAGGTCGGGAATAGTGAGCAATATAAAATGCACGACAACCGAAGTTCGATCAATAAAAGCCGAGAAGTTTCGAGCTTTTCACGATAGTCAGGAGCATTGGGCGACATCGAAAGCCAGGCCGTCAAGGTGGCCTCCTGTGTCTGATGCCATATCAGTATCTGTGCGGTCAATATTGAAAGATGATCGGCGCATTCTGCCCGGCGGAACCACAGTGTTATTCATTGCATATCAATACGTTCAAATAATACCGCCGAGATGTTCAAGCGTCGCTGGAAGGTTGATTGAACAGAAAGAGGTGATTTTATCATTTTACCAGGGAAGAACTGTTCCGTTGCCGACCATATCATTGACAAAATGTTGAACAGCAGAAAATCCATGTATCCGCCAGATCACCCGATGATGCGAAAGCTTAACTCGATTAAAGCCAAGCTTTCGGCGCGTTATCCACCTCTGGGGCTCAGTTATACCAAGTTTCTCTGACAAAGTTTACCCGTCGAAAGCTCCGAAAGCAAGCCGAGCAGGTGAAAGGTGTGTTAAGCCGAATTGAGTTCTGTGATTTTACCGCTACGAAACATATTGGGTGAGAATTATAATATTGTCGTTACCGTGAAGATGGTCGTCACTGGCGCTGTTATTCCAGCGGCGTTAAGTAGAGATAGACGGAAGCCGGCCTGTGAACAGGTACGACATACCGGAGCCTGCTCAGAAAGGTCGCGATAAGCATTGAAGATAAGATGGAGTGGTCGAGACAAAACTACAGCGTATCGAGTGAGATTGCATCGGGCTTTATCTGGTGCGTGAAAGTTTGCCTGGCCTCTGGGGATACGAAAGAAGAAGATTTGAAGAAGCGACGCCGGTAAATTCAGATTGGGGATCAGGTGCAACCGTCGCAAATACCAGTTAAGCAATATTTCGATCGGCATTCGCCATCGTTATCAATATTGGGTATGTTATCTTTTCTCGAGTTACAAAACTTCCAAAAGAATTCAGATTTTGTATACAGACGCTCGACGTCGTAATAGTTATTGTGGTGTTATTAGGGACGATAAAACTGGAAGCCGCCACTTTGAAGATCATTATGTAGCAGTTTTCAAAAAAAATGCGTTCAGTTCGCGCGAAACCATAGAAATCCTTCGCGACGAGTATTTTCGGCTATCAAATATGGTCGAACAGGGCATCATATAAAATGCCTACCATTCATGATTTGTTGACATGGTCCGAACCGATTCCTGCTATTTCATCAAAATCGCCATCTTCGAAACATAATAAATACCGCGTCAGCCGATATCTCTCGAGTACCAGAGATTGATTAGAGATTGCAGTGGGCAAGATGGGGATCAGGCGCATAGCAATCGGCAGGGCCATGGTTAATTTGATCGTGCGAGACGCCATCGTTATCGTCATCTCTTTCGTTGTTCATCCGGTATAGAGTACGTGCCATCGTTGTTTTATCGTATATGTTCGTTTCCATGGCCGAAGCCGACGGAAGGTGCGGCCGTAACACGGTACCGACGTCCAGAAATTAAAATCGTCGGCGTCGCGTTCAGTTCATATGACCAGATCGATTAACGTCGCAGTTACGGCGGTACAACTTCCATACTGGAGACGCCCAGTTGTCTTTCCACCATTTGAGGGTAGTTTGTTAATTTGCATGTTTCTTCAATGCTAGCAATTTCCGGAGAGCGATCGGTGCCGTAGATCGACCTTCCTCACTGCGTATGTTGTTTGTCGAAATAAGAGTCGTAACCAAACAGTATTATCAACCATTAGTCAATATTTTATACGTACATGAAACGTACAGCAAACACTTTGCGGTGCGATCAGTAACGAAGAAATATATTGTCGTTGAAGCGAAATAGTAGTTCTCCGAATGATTAAAGCAGCATCTTCGGTCAGCACCGACAGTATAGGGTCATTAGCGTCAATCGTCAACGCGAACTGAGACAAAATTATTCCGCCTGCTATGATCTCGGTGATTCGCAGATTTCGCGAATGGTTTCCTTGAGATATCGGTTTTGAAGCAAAACTATTTCCCAGATTATGCCATTCCACGATGAAGTGCATGTTCAATAAGACGCGATTAACAGAACGTTATCATGGGGACGAACGTGCACCGGCACGTATCCAGTTTTCATAACGAAAAATAACCGGGCTCAATAATCGCTAAACGAAAGAACTTGACAAAAACAAATAATAATCAATAAAATAGAAAATAAAAAATGACGAAAAAATCAACCGAATATTGCGCTAAAAAATCATCCAATTTCCGGTTCATAGCTGAGTTAATGTTATCTTGCCCGATGGCAAATTTTGAATATAGGCACTTCATCGCCTTGTTTTAACCAACTCAACATTGTCAAGTAAGTTCACCGAACAGCGAACACGCCGACACCAATGTTGAATAACGGCAATATTACAACAACCACATAATAGCCAACATTTTAAAATTTACTTCCAGCATTTTGAATTAATACCTTAATATATTGTTCAGCAAATTTATGTCTGTTTCAGTCGAATGACTTCGAATCAGAGCGATTCTCGCCGAAACGTTCAATTTCGTTAATCTGTTTGGTTTAAATGTTGATAATATAAATTCTTTAGCCAGATATTGTTTACCCAGAACATCAATATTCATTTAAAAGTCAAAAACTTTTATTTGAAGGCAGCTCAATTAAATGAAAAGAATCAGTGTCTAACTACTAAATTTCGAGTCCTATCCGCCTTCAAAGATTCTGGTAAAACGATTAACGAAAATTTCAGCCATTTCATGCAATCTGATTGTTCGAAATTTCGAGATACTCATCCAATCCGATATCTCCGGCGAATTGCCGCAGCCATCGGCATATCAAAGCTTTATCTGCCTCTGGCAATCTCGAAATCATTGTCCCCAAGAAAGAAGGAACATCATTACCACGTAATTACCGGTTTACGGAAACAAAAAATTATACTACATCGTTGATAAACTTTGATTATAAAAATAATAAATTTTTTCCGTGACTTTGGAGAAAACAACTTTCGCATGATCAATCTCAGCCAGAAATTTAGACATACCTGATACCACCCGAAATGGGCGAGTATTGTCGGTTTATTCCCGATCACCCCGCATTACGTTCGCTTCAAACAAGAAATAAATCTCCGTGAAATAAAACACAATATTTTGCGCGTCACCAACAGAATGCTTTAATCATCTGTTAGCACACGAAGCAATCGACAGGTTGTTAATCATTACTCATACCTGTTCGCCTTTATTTAGAAACCAGACACGTAACCGCCTTATTAAATAATCGTCAGATGGATTTATAATTCAGCCGTAAGCGTGTTATCGCCGATTTCAAACGACGAGACCGCGCGAAGAATAATATTTTGGTCATAAAGATTCAAGTTATCGGTCGTGATTTACCATTATCAGCAACATTTATTTGATGGAATAGCGCAATAGCGTGTCTAATTTAAAATGGAGGCACCGGAATAGCCGCAATGTTTTAAATCCCGATTCAAAGCCAATCAGTCCTTATTGCAAGATTAACTAGCACGCATTAGTGTCAGTTGCAAGTTGCAGGAATCGATCAAAATCAGAAAACCGTTCTGTGGAAGAAGAGTTTGAAGTCCAGACCAACTTTTTTATACCGCCGAATATCACCTAAAATTGAAAAGCGGTACAAAAGATTTTCTGCACCGAAATCGATAAGTTTATTTCAGTTCCAGATGATTCGATTTTGAACATCCCGTTTATATTTTCAACAAATCACCACCAAAAAAACCGAAACAGCAGTTTTATAAAAGATTGAGGAAAAAATTAAGAAAACATGCCGCAGATTTCAAAACAGCCTTAATAATACCGCTGGCCTTTCAGAAAGTTCGCCACATCTCCAAATCGTATGATCAGCCAAACATGTTTCCCGCCGTTCGACCAGAAGATCGGAAAGCTCGACCCTCGCCGATATACCAATACTTCCGTATTCGTCATTGCCTTTCATGCCGACGCAATTTTCGTAGATTTCGCGTATGCCCGGAAACGGCTCTGGGATTTGACACTTTGTGCCAGACAGGGTTTACAATGCCGCTCAAGTTCGCCTCCACTAATCACCTGAATATCGCATGAAATTGGAGTGGTTGAAGAGTGGCAAAATCAATACGAAAGGTCGGTATTGTCATCTTCACCTTTAACAGAACATCTCCATATAATATTCCATTTTCGAAATTCACCGAAGTTTTCGACAATATTCAACCGATCGCTCTCGAAATATTAACGTTTGAAAGCGACATTTTCGGTCATTTCAAACCTCGCCGAAAAAACGACAGTCAAAGCCAGCCGTGAAAATGTCGCGATAACATCTTCATATCGTCAACCGAACCGTGTTAACCAGTTCAATATTCAAAATCTCTTTGCGCGTGATTACGGGTCGTAAGTTAGACGATGTTATTGGAGAAGCCGAAGGAAATTATCATCTAGCAGTCCGCATGTTTAATGATTTCCGGACCTACCGAGTAAACAGATATGCTAAACTTTAGCAGTCTGCCGAAAGATGTCAGCGAAGACGCCTCTTCAGAAAGAAAGTGCAGGCACCGACCACGTTCGCAAAGTCAGAATCCCGCAAGTTCGCTCAAAGAGTCTAAAATGTTTCATAAATGAAACCAGACACGAAAGAGACTACATCGGGAGCGTTTGAATTTGGTGAAGTGCGCCATCAACAATCACTGAGGATAACGGGCTTCAAAATGCGGTAGCAGTTTCGGGCAGACGAATAACGCAACATTTTTTTCAATGGAAAGTCAACGAACAGAACGAGATATTGAACCGCATAGTTTGCATAGGGATATGTTCAGCCTTCCGTGCAGATAAGGTCGCGTTAAGCCGACGTATCAGAGTGCGTTCAGCGAAGTTCTTTACAAAGTAGAAATCGAATGAACCTCGAATAAGACGAACAGGTTAAACAACAGAAGAGCTTAGCACGAAAATAGCAGACCATTTTCGAACGTATGGCCAGAGAGTTCCTCGATTGCCAAATCTTTCGCGCGAAGAATGCAGGGGAAGCACGGTTACCAAGACCGCCGATCTTTCACTTCAGATTTTTTCCTTTGAAAGTCAGAATACTGGACGAACATCGGTGATGACAACGCAGAACACAGACAATACGCATTGAAATAGACGAATGACTTTCATCAACGGAGAAGCCATTTAGAAGTATCGTCAAGATTTAGAAAATATTAACTACGACGATATACAGCCAAGCCAGTAAAGCGTTAAGTCTGCACAAATTATGTACTCTTTTAGACACCAATTTTGCTTTTATTGCATTCTCATAGTCGATTACCGAGCCGCCTGCAAGCGGTACCGTTTGTCTTTAATAAACTACGCCTTCTTTAATAGTCGAACACAAGAGTATTTAACACAGTTCGATAACACGTTTAAAGCCAGCGTCAGCCTTACTGGCGACCAACCACTTTATAAATCGAATGTCACTTTTCAAACGTTAATATCGAAAAACAATTGAATTTGCATTGAGAAAATCGCCACCATGAGCAGATTCGAAAACGGAATAATATATGGGTATCGAAAAAATGAAGACGGTACGTCGCCATCTCTTTAGCCGTGATTTTCATGAAAAGCAGGTTTTTTATCTCCCTTTAATACCAAATTTTATTCACCATCATGCTGCCGTCATATAAAATCAGTAGAGACACAGATTTTTTTTTCATTAAGCGAAAATGTTGATATTCAAAATGCCCGAGCTTAAAATTACGGCAAGTTTCACACTACGAAGAAGAAGCTTGACAATCCGCAGTAATACGGCATTTAGTTACACATAAATGAACAAACATGCTCATCATTGCAGCGGGTGGAAACTACGTATGTGAGTACGGGATTTTATCATGGTAGACTACCCCTCAATATTACGCGTCCAGTCGTTCAAGAGGCTCCGTTGTATGGGTAACCCTATTTTAGCATAAAAGTAATACTCGTGTCTTCTGTCATGGAAAACAGCAGCGTGTATACAAAAAGTGTACGAGATATGGGCGTTAGCAAAACTTACCAATAACTATCATAGCAAATGTATATATAAATGAATGTATTAGAGTATTACATATGTAGCGATAAAACTTCAATTAGATAACTATCCGAATTCCTCGTCGTGATATACCGGGGTGGTTCGTGTTATAGTACTTTAGACGAAAGGTGGAGTCTTAAAACGCGATTTTAACAAACAAAAAATAGTCATTTAGTCGACATACACAGCCGTGCCGACAATAGCGTTATCCGTAAATTCTGTGGTACTAACAGCCAGTGATTGATGTTAGTTATAGGCTCTCAAACTCGCGAGATGAAAAGCAGACGGGTCATCTTCAATACGAATAATTATTCGTGCGATATTGTCATTTAGCATCAAATCACGTTATATATGCTTATTTGTTAGTTCCACATACGGTTTTAAAATGTCTACTTGTAGTCAACTCAGCACTAGTAAGATTGCAAAATATTCATAACAAGTATGCGATTCGTATCTGATAAACATTTCCGCAAAAAAAACACGATTTTATAGAAGAAAAGTCGGGTTCCAGGCATTCAAAATTAATAGTAATATATTCAAATCAGAACTACTACTTCATTCATAATACGACAAGTAATAATAATAATAATCATTTATTCATACATAATGTGTTCGAATGTTGATGAAGACAGTATCAAGAAAATTCATCATAAAACATTTTCCGTAAAAGATTCAAATTCACTTTGAACTACTGGTGAAGACATAATCAAAGCCGATCAAATTCGGTAACGACGAACATAGGGCAGTTTGGGAGTCGGAAGTTGAATCTGCGTATACTTCCGGTTCCTTGTTCAAATATATTACATTCAGTAAAGACAGTTTTTTGTTCCTGAATACATAATATTAGTTTTCACATATGAGTAATAGCAGCAATGGTCAGGTATTGATAAATATTAAAAGCCATTATATAGTTAAGGGTTTCTCGAACAATACGCTTCGTGTAATAAACAATATTTTAGATTGAGAGGTTCAGAGACTGGTTTTCATACTGAAATTCAATTGAGATGGTACACTTACAATTGATTTGCTTCGTTAAAACGCAGATTCAATAAAGTTAGTATGATTCAATAAAGATGAAGGAGTGATTTTCCTTATAAGGATCCGTAGTGTTATTTTGAGTATGCCGAATTTTCATAAAATTAAGAGAATTCAAGACATAACACTTAGCATCTTCGAATTTTCTAGAATGTAATAATTATCGTTAACACGACAGTTGCATATTTTTTTGCTACTGCCTACCGGTTGTACCAATATCAAAACCGATTTTTTCAATGAAGCAATGCTGCAAGAGAAAATGTCACAACCGTCATTGACAGCATTGAAGTTGCTGCAAATTCTGAATAAGGGTGAGTTTTCTGCACATTTGTTCTAGAGAATTCGAGGTAAAATAGAGTGTTATGCGTCTTGAATTTACTCTTGAAACATGAAAATTCAGCATACCAAAATAGCACTACAGTTGCTTTGGCCATGGATCACCCTTATAAAGGAAAACTACATACCCTTGTGAATCATATACCTCTTTGTGAATCTACGTTTTGTACTGAAATAGATCAATTGCCAAGTGTGTACCATGCCTAGGTGGACTCCAGACTGAGGTATGGCGTGAGTCTCTGGGGCCTCTTCAATGTCTAAAAAATGTGTTTATTGCACAGAAACGTATTGTTCGAAGTATAGCTAGGGTGGCAAACACGTTCTCATGTAGAGCAATATTTATCCAATACCATATTCTGCCATTGCCTTGTATTTCCTCATATGAAATATGTGTATATGTATTCCAGAACAAAACAATCTTTTACTGGAATGCCAATATTCATATAATTTGAACACAAGGAACCGAGAATTGTTACATGTTCCATACGCAAGATTCAAAAATAACTTCCGACTCCCCCCCCAAACTATCTTGGGTCCTAAAATGTTCAATCATTTACCAGATTTGATCAAAAAACAGTTATAATATTCCTGTGTTCAAAAGTAGATTTTAGATCCTTTTACAAGAAAAAAATGTTTTTATAGTGTGGGAGAATTTTTCTTGATACTTTGTTCTCATCAACTTGACTATTCCCATATAATTTTGTAAATTATCTTATGGAAAATAAATGATTATTATTATTATTACTTGTCGCATTTATGGATGAAGTAGTAAACACACAGTTCTGGTTGAGTCACAATTACTGTGGGGGCGTTTTTTTTACTAGATATAGTACCTGGAAGACCGAACTTTTTTCTTCTTCTATAAAAATCATTTTTTGCGGAGAAAATGTTTATCAAGATACGAATCACATACTTATTACATTAAGGAATATTTTGCAATCTTACCTAGTGCACAGGTTACGCCAAATAGACATTTTAAAAAACTGTATGAGTTCCCTTGGACTAACCAATAAAACATATATAACATTGATTTGATGCCCAACCGGTAATGTCACTGGGTAAGATTATTCGTATTAGGATATTGTCACATAGCCATCTCGCAAAGTTTAGGGGTACAGTAGCCTAACATCCAATCGCAACAATGCGCAATTTCACAAATTTATTGAGATGTATACATACATTGTCAAAGCACGAGATAGTGTATGTCGATTCGTAACATTTTTGTTTGTTTAAATCGCAGTTTCTTTAACAAAGACTCCTATACAGTGCCTTCGTCTAAAACTGTACCTCTACTAATTTTTTTTGAACCACCCGGTGACATGACGAAATTCCGATAGTTATCTAATTTAAGTTTTATATACATATATATTCCTAGTACATTCATTTTATATATACATTTATATGATAGTTATTTAATTTAAGTTTTATATACATACATATCTCGTACACTTTTTTTTTTTATATATACACATACCAAACCACTTCCATATCGTATTTTAAATTTTATAATTATTACTTTTATACTAAAATAAGTTTTATACAACGGAATTTTCTGCAGACCATTTTAGACACTATAATGTGAGGAGTTCACCATGACAAAATCAATAATTCAATACACACGTAGCTTCCACCACTTCTGTGGTATTGTTTTTACATGTTTACATTTATATGTAACTAAATGCCATGTCTATTTTCTGAGATTGAATAAACTTCTCTTCTTCATAGTGTAGAAACTGCCCATAGACAAGCTCTTCGAGAGTTTCTTGGGCCAATCTGCTTATTTACCATAATAAGGAAAAATCTGTGTACCTCTACTATTTTATATATTTGTACTTATGATATGAATAAAAATTTAATTATTAAAAAAAAAGGAGATAAAACCTACTTTTCATGAAAATCACAGCTAAAAGTTTCAAAATGGCGGCTGAGCACCATCTTCAGTATTTTTTTTTCGATAGAACACCTATTATTCCATTTTCGAAATCTGCTCATAATTCTCAACAGTTTTCTCCAATACACTTCAATTCTAAATTCAATTGTTTCGAAATATTAACGTTTGAAAGTGACATCTCGCTTAAAATAAAGTATGGATTTTGGTCACTCTGCAAACATTTTGCTAACTAAACGGTGTTATCAATTTGTAGTTAAATCTCTTAATGTGTTCGACTAATAAGAGGCGTAAAGAGAGTTTATTAAAGATGTAGTACCGCTTAATGGAAAATCTCGAAGCCTTCGAATGTGTTCTGTAAATTCACAATAAAAAACAAATTAGTTATCTAAAAAATTATAATTTATTTTTTTTAAATAAATACTTTTATTTAACTTCAACAATTATATCATCATGTGTTCAATGTGGGCCTCTCCTAAATCTTGACAATAAAGTGCCCTATTATAAATAGCTTCTCTCACGTTGATGAAAGTCTGTTCATCTATTTCACATGTAGGCCCACATTCTGCGTCTCGAACTCTTCATTGTTCGGCATCCAGTGGCGTAGAGATTTCTGACTTCCAGCTGAAAAAAAATCTAGAGGTGGAAGATCCGAGATCTTGTGGCCATTCTGTACTCCCGCGACCTATCCATCACCCAGGAAAGTTTGTATCGAGGAACTCTCTAGCCATGCGATCGAAATGGGAGGTGCCTCATCCGCTGAAATATGATTTCACGATTTTCAAACTCTTCCTGATTGTTTAATACACCTGTCTTATTCGAGGTTCAATTTCAGTTTCAAAATTTCTGTAAAGAACTCCTTTGAGATTGCTCTCTGATGAAAATACGTCCAACGCGATTGCCCAAATCCCCGCCCAAACATTCACCTTTTAGGAAACTGGGTATATCCCTCTCTAAAAAATATGCGGATTAGTATCGCTCCAGTATCGTACATTCTCCTGTTCAGACTTTCCATTGAAAAAAAAATGTGCATTCGTCTGCGAAACATACACGTTTTAGGAAGCCCTGTTCCCTTCAATTGTTCTTGTTAAACACTCACAAAATTCAAACCTCCGGTCTGGATCATCCTCCGTGAGAGCATGCAGGATTTCTTAGCATTTTATAGGGATGAAACTTTTTTTATTTTAGGACTCTTTTGGGCACCTTTTTTGAACTTCTACTCCACAGGATTCCGCAACTGCAGACGACTGAGTCGGATTGATTGCCATTTCTGCAAATAATTTCTACCTTTTTCTTCTGGAAAGAGGCGGTCTTCCTGATCTTGGAGCATCTTTTCAGCGTACCAGTTGCTTGGAGCTATTTAAAAGTTTGCGCAGGGCCATGACCTCGAAATAGATTCGAAATCTATCATTAAACATACGGACTGCTAGATGATAATTTCTTCCAGCCTCCAAATATCAAAGCTGCTTCAAATTTATCGTCTAAACTACGAGCCATGATCACACTTTTCATAAAAGGATTTAGGCGCTCAACGGACTATTTGACAGTTAGTGTCTAGCTTGACAGTAAACAAGATGTTATCGCGACAAATGCTTTTCCACAGCAAACTTGGACTGAAAGCAAATATTTAGTGTTTTTTGGTTGGGTTTGAAATGACCAAATGTCACTTTTCAAACGTTAATATTTCGAAAACGATCGAGTTTAGGAGAAAAGTGTATCAGAGAAAAAACTGTTGGAGAATTATGAGGATTTCGAAAATGGAATAATATATAGGGTGTTCTATTTAAAAAAAATAAAGATGGCGCCTAGCCGCCATTTTGAAACTTTCTAGCTGTGATTTTTCCTCTTCAAAACCCTCCAAATTCCCTCTAAGCCAAGTGATATACCAGGTGGTTCAAAAAATTAGTAGAGGGGGAACAGACTCTTAGACGAGCATTGTATAAACCCCAATCTAAATACAAAATGTCATCCAAATTGTTAAGAGCCGTTTCCGAGATTAACGAAATCATACGAAAATGGAAATTGCGTCCGAGAGAAATACATGAAAAGGAAATTGTGGCAAATTGGACAAAACATTGAATTAAAGAAAAAACCATACTCAAGCGGGAGTCGAACCCACGACCTTCTCATCTCTAGTCAGACGCTCTACCAGGAGCTTATGTTTAACAATCATACGATTTGGAATGTAAACGAGAACTCTAAAAAAATTACTTAATTAACAATAGGCTCATTTTATGAAAAATCTGCGAAAAATGCTTTTCTTGGAGAATTTTTTCCCTCAAGCGTCTTTATAAACTATATTTTTTCAATTTTTTTAATTAATTGATTTGTTGAAAATAAATATAAACAGGATGTTCAAAAAAATCAGATGTGGGAATCATCTGCGACTGAAAGATAAACTATCGAGGATTTTCAATTCATTATGAAAAATCTTTCATCAATATTCAAATTGAGAATGTTTCCTTTTCAATTTTAAATTAATATTCAACAGTATAAAAAAGTTAGTCTGACTTCCAGCTCACTGCTCCACAAATTTGGTTTCACTTTGATCGGTTCGCAACTGCAACTTGAGAAACCCTAATGCATTGCCTAGTTAAATCACCCCTGTATAGACTAGAGTTGTGTCAAAGCTTGAATCAGGATTTCAAAACATTGCAATGATACCCCGGTGCCTCCATTTTAAATTAGACACACTGTATATACACGCCACTAATTCCATAAATAAATGAAAGTTGCTGATATCAATGATGAAACAAATCCACGACCGATGAAAGCAGATCTACTGGTAAATATTATTCTTCGCGCGAGGATTATTGCTTCCTCGTCGTTTTGAAATCGGCGATAACTTATTTCTAGCCTACGAAAACAGATTCTCATCCATACAACAGCGATTGGCTAATAAAACGGTTGTGGTCTGGTTCTAAAATAAAACGAACAAAGATATGGAAATGTGGTGATTGACCAGATGGCCTGTTGGAAAATCGGAGCCCGTCAGTCTTGAATTACTTCGTGTACCAACAGATCTTCAAAATTCAGCCAATTAAATAAGAAAAAAGCTACGTATTGAGGACGCACAAGGAAAAATATTATGGTTTATTTCCTGAGACAGTACAAGCTGTTTGTAGAAAAATCAGACATGAATATACAGGGTGAGTCAGAATAAGACTGACAAACTCCGACTACAGCCTTTCACCCATTTCGAGGTGAAAAGTTGCTATCAAGGTATGTCCTAAATGCATCCCCTCTGAGATACAGGGTGTCGAAAATACGAAAAAATTAAGATTTGATTTGTTTTCTCCAAAAAATTCCTGAAGGAAAAAATAAATTTGAAACCTGCAATAATCAAGGTTTATCAACGTGCTAATTTGAAGTTATAATTTTTTATTTCCGTAAAACCAGTGGCGTGAAGTTACGATGGTATGTGGTCATAAGTGTTCCTTCCATACTTTTCTTGGGACAAGTGAATGGACAAAATGAGCGTTTGACATCCAGGGCTGCCAATTGCCAGTAATTCCTGGCATTTGCCAGGAATAAAAAGCTTGGTCACTAATTATGCCAGTAGTGGTACGGCAACAAGAATTCGCCAGGATATCAAAATGGATTAGTTGAAATTATCTCAAAGAAGTTTCAGACAAATCAAAAGATTACATATAACAAAAATCTAAATTTCATTTTCATTTAATCGTTTTACCAAATGGAATCTTGAAAGAGCTTCGAGATAGACTCAAATTTGACCCAAAGGTAGTTAGATTTTATTCTTTTTTCATTTGAAATTTTAGATTAGGCTGCCTCTCCAAAATAAAAGAGATTTTGACTTTTAGAAGATGAACCATTGATTTTAGGAACCAAAATATGCGCAAACGTATGACTAAAAAATTTATAAATGAATGTTCTCCAACGGATTTTCATTTTGAAGTCCACCGTAGATTTAACAAGAATTAGACGTTTCTGAGAAGTCACTCTAGTTCAGAAGTCATTCATTTAGGAGCAAGATTGTAATTTGGCCAGACAAATATATTGAAAAAATTATTAATTTTAAAATGCTGGAAATTCTGAAATTTTAAAAATGTTAAAGCTGTATAATTAGTTTGTTACACATTGCCATTCTTCAACATTAGTGTCGAGCACTGTTCACTGTTCAGTGAACTTACTTAATAATGTTGGAACAGGTTCGAGAAATAGGTTAAAATGATAGCTGCACCTATATTAAAATTTACACCATCAGATAAGATGCTTGATAGCCCAATATGGACAAAATTTAGATGATTTTATAACAAATAGTAGTTATTTTTTCACTTCAATATGCTGTATCTGGTACGTATTTTTTTTTATTTTCATTTTATATTGATATTATTTATTTTGTAAGTTCTTTCGTTTTAAATCCTTGATTAATTAATTTAGTTATTTTTGTTAATCTATTTAAAAAAAACTTAAAAAAAGATCCATGCGGATTTTGTCTATCCCATAAATGGCTGTTCCTACTATTGAAATATCCATCTCTTTGTGAAACATGCCTCATCCGTGAATAGAAAATATCTAGGAAAGTCGTTTGTCTGCAATATATCCTCAAAACCATATTCACAAAAAAAAATTCCATGAGTCATAATCACCAGCATTCCAAATACTCACCTTCTGTAGGCGGAATGGATACAATAGTTGTTCACGTGCTACCCGACTTACTGTTGATTGTGATACCAGTAACCTATACGAAATAGTCCGAGTGCTGGTAGAAGGATCTGCTGCTAATCGTTCAAGAATTTGTTCTTCCGTAACATTATCTCTTTGTTCTAGTCGCACCACAAAAGTGTTTTTACTGAATTTAAAGGACCCCGTTTCCTTCAATCGTCTATGCACAGCTATAAAAGTAGTGAAATGTGGATGATGTCTGTTTGATATCTATGTTGATAAAATTCAGCAGCGGCTCTGGCATTTCCATTTTCACCATAAACGAAATGCATACACAGTCTTTAGGAAAGACCGATCCCCTGCAACCAGTCCTTTCTCAAGAGGTGGTGGAGTCCTTATAGCGGTAAGGGAAACATAGCTAAATGTGCTCAGCTACCCCCCAAATGAGAGCATAGAAGATCTCTTCGTCTCCATCGGCGTCTCCTCCAGACATATTCCTCGGTGCTGCTCCACTTCCCTAAACCACCCATAACTTCGTTTCTGACGTTAAGCTCCGATCTAGATGCTATAGTTGAAAGTATCCAGACACGACCTTATACGTCTTCGGTGATTTTAATTTACCAAATGCCTACTGACATCAGACGCATTATGATCTACAGCCGCACCTACTCCATCAGCTTCAGCCATGGAAATTGAGGCGATTACTACTCTGTCAAATACTTGTGCTTTACATACTCTATACCAGTTGAACAACAATCCCAATGAAAGGAATGTATTACTTGACTTAGCATCCTCACACGAGTCATTAACCCCAGCCCGCCCATGAACACTTGCTCGCACCTGACCTACCACCCACCCCTGCAATCCTCTATTAATCTAATCAGTAGGACCTCAGGAGATATCAACAACGCGAGTGAGTTCTATTATGATTTCAAAGGTGCTGATTTTGATGGCATTCTCACCTGCTTAGAATCCATGGACTGGGACCATATCTGTCCAACAAATCCCTTGATGAAATGGTGTAAACATTTTATATGATGCCCTGTACTCATTGTTCGATATATATTTGTGCCAAAGAAGAAATAATTAATCTGTGTTTTATATGGTTTTCTACCTGAACTGAAGAACCCTATTTGAAAAAACTGCCTAGTATGAAGTATTGAATCTTGATAAGAACGTAACTTTCGAGTTTTGTGAACTTAGATCTAGATGTAAAAATCCTATCAAAAGAGTGCTATAACACCTATCTTATTGAATTCGTCAGAGGTTCATATACATAAATCCTAGATTCTTTTGGAAGTTTGTAAACCTCGAAGAAAGATCAATAACATACCCAATGAAATGTGTGACAAAACGTGTAGATACCTCGGTCAGGATATTGCTAACCTGTTTGCAGAGTATTTTTATGACAGTTTACTCCACAACCACCTGTCCCAATCTGATTTACCAACATCTAATAACTTAAATCTCTCTTCATTGCTAAGATCAATATATCCCAAATTATGACAAACTTTTGCCACCTAGATCCTAAAATAGGCCCCGGACCCGATGCAATCCCTCCCTCCATTCTAAAACACTGTAGTTTTGTATTATCTCGACCACTCCATCTTATCTTCAAATGTCACTATCCAAGGTACTTTTCCCAGTATATGGGCTCAGTTATGTGTACCTATTCACAAGGCCGGAAATTGTCCGATATAAAAACTTCCGTCCCATCTCTAAACTTTAAAGCCATACAAAGGTCTTTGAAAGCATAGTGACTGATATCTCACAGCTAATTTGAGTAATATTATAATTCTCACCAATATGGTTTCATGGGTGGTAAATCCACAGAACTCAATTTAACTCTTTCTTTTTAATTAAAAGGGGTCTCCAAAGCCTTTTTCCCAAAGGGTTTCGACAGGGGTAAAACCCCTGGTCTTCTAGGAAGAAACTTTTAATGTCTTGGATCTCTGGGCCCCCCATTAGAGGGATAAGAGATTACCTTATTCAAAGAAAGCAAAATAATCAGATTAAAAAAATTCCCCATCATCAGAAATTTTAGTGACATCTGGCGTTCCCAGGATCACATCTGGGACCTCTTCTTTTTCAACATTTTTATTAATGATATAGTCAACCTGGTATCTAACGGAACAATTTCCTATTTGGGATGACCTAAAATATTCTCCAAAATCACCTCTCTAATGACTCAATCAACCTTTGCTGACCTTTAAAAGCATCTCGAACCGGTGAACTGAAAGGTATGTTGATGAATGCAAAAAAGTGCCATAATGAGATTCCATAGACAGGATACACCGATCATCTTCCAATATCAATAGAAGATATTAATTTGGGTGCTGTCTCTAGCATAAAAAAAACCTAGGAGTTACCCCTTTTACACAGCCCCTTTGCTTCAATCTTTCCCTATCTCTAAAAATCAACAAAGCCTGAAACTTTTCGGCTTTATTAAGAGAACTACCCCAGACTTCTCGGACATACATCAATACGCATTTTTTTATTGCTCACTAGTCCAGCACCTTGAATATTGCTCTGTGGTATGGAACCCCCCTACAAAAACCCCCATCGATCGAATTGAACGTGTTCAGCACCCCTTTTTTTTTTTTTTTTTAAATTTTTAAACTTCAAACTACAATTATTCCGTGACCACATTTAACCGGGCAAAACCTGAACCTACCCCCCCCTATTGGGCAAGGAGGGACCGGGTTTTCCTTCACAATATCATACAATTTCAAACTAAGCTGCCCTGAGCTCATTCAAGATACATCTAAAAATCCTCCACGTACCCGTGAAATAAAAACCTTTTTTCCCCCCCTCTATAGAACCAACTATAGATTTCAACAGCTGTTTACTATGCCCCAAAGAAAAGCGAATATTTCATGGTCAAATTTTGACTTTTAATTCGTCCTTTAACGACTTTAAATCCCAGCTTAGGACAATGAATAAATAAGACCCGCAACCATCCACAGTCTTTCTCCTCGAGTCCACGGGCAACAACTGTTACAAAACAATTAATCATTAATATCCTATTGTACATTCCACTAATCTTAATTTCTTTTATTCATCTTAGATCGTCTTAATATGTAAAAATTGATTCCACCCTTTAACTGTTATTAGATGTATT
>JAFIRS010005445.1:0-56741 GCA_018342105.1 Gonioctena quinquepunctata | reverse complement strand
ATCAAAAAAAAACCACTAAAATGTTTTTTTTGACCATTGACCTGGAGCCCTGCCGACTGTGTATATATATATAGTCTTTACAAGTAAGTTGGCACGGCAAAAATAAATCAAAGGAGGCCGCAGCGGCGAAACCTTTGAAAAAGCCGCCCGGCGAACAGAAGCACGTTTTCAAGGTTTCGCCGCTGGTACCTCCTTTAAAATTTTCGCTAGTCAACTGACATCGTAAAGACTATACGTATATGAATAAGCCGCCGCGCCGCCAAGAACAAACATATTAGTCTTGTCAAAATATGGCCCTTGGTTTTACTATACTAATGGACGATAGACCAACACCAACACAACTGAACACTAACGTTTCATTTTTTTCTTTTAAAAAAAAATGGCGTTGTTATAACTGAATGCGGCCCGCGGCCTTAGTTGGCCGCCCGCGTGCGGTGCACGCGCACACCTGCTAGGATCGGCCCTGTATATATTATATTGTAAATGAAAAATTATATATTATTCGATCCTTGTTTTAAAAACATAAATTAATATATTAGCGATACCTGCCTGTTATGTATTTTTTAAAATTTTTTTTGAATGTATACCATTTTTTGAAAGAATTTCTCAAGGCTTCAAATAATAACAATTGACAATCACCATCCGAGTTCCATAATTCACTGGGTTTGTATTACAGAGCAATATAGCATTTTCAAATGGGATTTTCAATATTCAGTTTCCTGTAAAATACAAACATGTATGACAGGGTAGCAAGTAGACAAATAGTGATTTTTTCAGAAATTTTTTATACTTCAGGGAAAAAATGCGAATGTTGAAGTGAGTCAAAAATCAAGGCTATAGTTATAAAATTATTCTCATTTTATTTCGTTAAATATCTCTTACCAATATAGTTGAAAATGTAAAAAAAACAGTGAAAATATATTAGGTTATTTCACAACACACGAACTGATTCCTGATTTTATTATCGATCTTCTAGCTTACACTTTTGGGGTGTTTTTTGTTAAAATAATTCAATGAAAAGGGAACCTGTGTGATATTGATTGAAGAAGATATCATCCAAATATTTTCCTATTCAATTATTTGGGTAAGCTTTCAGAGTTTGCCGATCTGTGCGTAATTAAATGGCGCTTATTACCTCTTCACTTTTTATATAATGAAGGTAATGTTTTCTTCTCAATATAATCTCTGAATTCCCTTCGAACAATTTGGCGTTCTGGGTTGACCAACTCCTTTTACTAGAAAATAAACAGTTTTGTATAAATTTACATTATACCAAGTCAAAAGAAAATATACTTACCATTATTTCTTCTTGACGTAAGAATCATCGAATTGTCTTAATCTTGCGAGTGTCACTGAAGACATGACAGTAATCAAAATTCAATATGGCGACAACCAGATGCCATATTGTGAATGAAACATGACAGTAATAAAAAAAAATTCAATATGGTCCCCACATTGTGACAAAATTCAATATGGCGACAACCAGACGCCATATTGTGGATAATCTAAATAATAAGTGTAAGTAAAAGGAAATTTTCAAAATAAAAACCTGACTACGTAAAATGTGACCTTAAAAGATGGAAACAATATGACCAGAAAATATTGTCAGAAAATTATGTTTCAAGAGGGTTAACTTTTAAACTTAATACTGAAAAACGATATCACGCAGTCGGAGGCAATACTATATCTTCATTGTTGAATTAAAAAAGATGCCTCTGACTGCGTGATTTGTTCTGTATTATTATGACAATATTTTCTGGTCATCTTGTTCCCCACCTCTTTAAAGTTCACTTTACGCAGTCAATTTTTATTTTAAATTACTTTTATATTGGAATCGAGAACAGGACCCAAATTCGTCATATGGCCTGGTGTAACTAAGATACGGACTCACTTTTACGTAGGCACCTAGAAAAAAACTCTTTTTTCTGTTTTCAACAAAGGGAGTTATGAAAAAGAAAGGCGAAAATCTAGCATCATAGTATTCAGGTATACTAATATCTTTTTGCCGATTTTTTTTCAAGAAAATGGGGGAAAAAATCTTGTTTTCGTCAGAAATAGTTGAAAACTTGGAAATGACTAACTCTTTCAGGGTTTCAATTGATGGGGATCGCCTTGTTTAACATTCAACGCCCGGGGAACCTTCCCTCCCCGCTACATGTATGATAGATATTGAAAAAAACCCTAAGTGAAAACTTGAAGAAGAAATGGATAGGTGAAAATCTGAATTTGAATTCAGATATTTGATTGAACTCTTTTTATACAGTTTTCCCCCCCTGCTAAAATGAATATGAATGAGTTATTTCTGTATAAGAAATATTTGGCTTATGGATCATTTGAAAAAAGAATATGCATTTCTAAACAATTTTATAGCAACATGTAAACATGTAATTTTCAACGCTATTTCGTCTAAAAGGAAACGACATAATTTGATATGGAAGGAAAAAATGAAGGGGCGGCATATATTCTACAACTTTGGAAATCCACTGTAAGCAGAAAAAAAATAATGAAATAAGCAAAATAAATTTTTCGCCAACGGAAATTGATGATTTCAGATATAAATGGGAACGGAAATTCATTCAATTGAGTTAAAAATATGATTCAACTGCATGTTTCCGCACCGATTCTGTTCACATTGGTATCGGTTTTGTCAAAGTTCAAATACTCGAATGATGAAATTTTTTTCCCAGATTTATAGGTACCTCAAAATTTTCCCCTAAAATGTATTATACCTAATATTCACAAATAATGGACCATGTTTGCCCGTGTTCCTAAACCCCAAAGCGAGTTAGGTACAGATGAAACAATAATTACTTTACACTCCAAAAGTTAAAGGCTGGGCTACCTGACCGACTCCATCGATTTTAAAGGGGTTTTTTTCTCCGAAACAAGTATCCATTTTAATTCATCTGAATTAACGTGAACAAAATATTTGAATGTTTTTTGGAGATACATCAATGTAGCTCGTAAGGATTTTGAATTTTTTGATATATTATTCTTGAGATCAGGAAAAAAAAATTTTGCAAATTTTTTATCTCTACAGATTGAGCCACAAATGATCGTTGAATGTCTTATGTGAAATCCTGTCTGCGTGTGGATTTTGTCTTTTTTTTTGGGTATGAAAAAGTCGATGAGTTAAAATAAATCGTGTCTTTGTTTTGTTTCATGTACATCAACTTCAAGTCTCGATGATCTACATTTTTAACAAGTTTTGGGAGTTGAGTTGAGATGTTCTCGACCAAATAATTCAGTATCGAACTCTCAATTCTGACTTATTCGGTCTCAACTATTTTGACATATTAGGCCAGAAGAGATAGACATATTAAAAAAAGGAAACATTCTAAAATTGAATATTGATAAAAAATTTTTTTCTGTGAATTGAAAAATCCTGTTTATATTTTCAACAAATCAGATAGACATATTTTCTTGAACTTTTATGTTAATTACAAAAGTTTCAAAACTTCACTAAAGTGAAGAATGCGTTAATGATATTTCTCTCATTTTGCAAACTTTTTTTCGAACGGAAGATCTTAAAATTGATAGAGGATGTAAATTGCTAGTTTTCAAAACTTCGAAAGTTTGCGAACTTGGCAAATTTTTCAAGCTAATAATGTGAAAATTCATTAAACTACCAAAAAAAAACAAAGTTTTGCTAATCGAGCAATCATTTTACCAATTGGTGGCAGTATAATAATTTGCAAACGATGTGACAATGCAGAACATTAGGAATTAAAAAGTATATATTTTTTCGAAACTTGTGTTATCTGAATAAAAAAGATTTTATATACCTAATAACAAATTGCCGCTCTCAGCGATGAGATGATTATTACCCGAATTGCCACTGTTCTTTTGAAGACACATTACAGATTTCCTTTACTGATATTCAACTATTTGATCAGATAGACGCCACCAGCACGTTTTAAGGGAAAAACATTCATTTCATGTTTTAACAGCTGTTTTCGTGATTTCGATCAAATCAAGTGGAAAATCAATTTATATATGCTAAAATAATTAAGTGATCTGACATGGATACTAGAAGGTATGTACAGTGTGTCCCATTTTACTTTTATTGGATAATATTATCAAATTTGACAAAAAATGGTACAAATTGAATGTAGAAATACAAGTGAGGTTATAATAAAGTATGCTAAACGAATTTCATAACTAATAACTCGTTGTTCTTTCTAAAGAACAGTGGAAAATCAACTACAAATTTTCCTTTTCTTTAGGTATTGGACTAAGCCTCTAACGTTACAGAATCACTGGACGAGTTGAGAATTTGGATAATGACCCCCCCAATAATATTTTCAAATTTTCCCCCAGAATCAAAATGACGATAACACTGACGAGGACTCTGGGGGTGAAGAAAACGTACAAATGTGTAATTTTCCAGGGCGCCAGTTACGTGCTGAAGCTGAAGTTTCGCAGGACGATACCGAAGCACCTGGTGTGTCTTGGGTAAGAGCTCTTCGGATAGTGAGGATGACTTCCATTGTCCACTTTTGGCTCTAGGATTATTGGAAGCACAGTTCCCGGGAAAAAAAAGCGAACTTACAAATGGAATAATAAAGATATCGATATCGACTCCGACATTCCTCCTTTCCCTTCAACATATGGACCAAAACAGCTGTACACTCCTCTCTAGGCATTTTTTATTTCTTTATAATGAAGTCATTGGGATGCTGGTAAAGGTACTCAAATATGTATGCTAATTCACATAATCGTATTGGAGATATTACCGACCACGAGATTTGTTGTTTTTGGGTGTTTTGCTTCTCAGTGGCTATTCTTCCCACCCCAAAGGGGATCGATGTATTGGGAAAATTGTCGAAACACTAATAATATTCTGGTTTTTCGAAGCGATATCTAGAAATAAGTTTATTTATTATGCAAAATATTCATTGTTTTAATAATGCTGACTTACCGGCCAATGATAAATTTGCCAAACTACGACCTCTTTTGATATTCTCAATAAAAAATTTATAGATATGTCATCATGTGGAGAGAACACAGCATTGACTAATCTATGGTACCTTATTTTGGGCATCATGGTTCAGAACAATTTATAAAAGGAAAGCCAATTAGATGGGGCTTAAATTGTGGGGGGAAACAACTGTAACAGGGTATATTGAATGGTTTTGAACCCCATGAGGGTTCAACCACTGTTCTTTCGAATAGGTATATGGATCTTGGCCTAGGTGCCACGGTGGTGCTAAATTTGCAGAGTTCTTCAAAGAGTATTCTTAGAATGTCCCTTTTTATTTATTTTTTGACAACTTTTTACTCCCTACATTTACTGGAAGAACTCAAATTATGGGCCTGAAAGGTCGAGGGACAATGAGAGAAAATCGCGTTGGGAAAGACTGTCCTTTATCTCGCTCATCAGTTTTGAGAAAAAAGAACGGGTAATTTGAATTTGTATCTTCTGATCAAATTCTATATCTTTATGCAAGTGGTGCGATAACAGCGTGGTAACTATTGCTTCAAATCATACCAAAATAATGCCTACCTTTCTAGTAAAAGTTTTCCCAAAAAAGAAAAGGAAACGATTTACTTTCCGCAACCAAATGCAATGAAAAGTACAATGAGAACATGGGTGGGGTTGACAGGGCGGATCAAAATATTAGCCTCTATAGAACTCATATAAGAGGTGAGAAGTGGTATTTTCCACTAATATCTCACTGTCTAGACATGGCCGAACAAAAATGCTTGGCAAATATATAGAATTGGAGGCGGAAAAAGATTACCCAAGATTTAGACAGTCAGTGGCAACTTCAATTTTGGAGACATTTAAAAAAGATGGGCAGTCTTAACCTTCGTATCCTGTTGGAAAAAATTCACAGCGTACATCAAAATACCTTCATTGGTCGACCTTACGGGGTATAGGGGGGTTGGGTTTTTTTTTCCCTAACTCTCAGTCAAATATCAAAATTCAAAAAAACATAACGGTATTTCGGTGAATGTTTATATTTTGGAGTTGGTTAAATCATCGGAATAACGACGACAGACAAACTTTTTTCATAACTGTACCGACGGACTTACAAACAAAAAATTGGCTCGACATGTCCACCTGATTCGAAATAAATATTCGGTTGAATTGAATGATTCCCGAGGCACCCCCGGAAATTGACGATAAAACAGACGGGGTAATTGAATTTTCCATTTGCTGGTTTAAAAATATTTTTCCCCGGGTTTAGTCAATTACCAAATAAGTAAGAAGGGTAAAAAAAATTTTTTTTTGCGATAGATTTTATAAAATATTTTGGTAGTCTGGAAAATTAGACAAACATCCCCTTTGATTGTAAAAAAGCAAAAATCACTAAAAATTTCCTTTCCCCAAAAATTTAATAATTCAGTCCACGGACTTTGTACAAAAGAAATGCCCCCCATTTGTGATATATCCCGATTTTAAATCGTTTTTTGGAAACCCGTTCACTAATGATAAAACCCCAACCCCCAAAAAACGCAAAATTACCAAAAACAAAATTCCCCTATGGGCGCAGGCTTATATTTTAAATGTATTTCTGAGGACACTCTATCATATTACGATAGTCATCGGGGGTTTGGATTCGATGGAATGGTTCGCGGAACAATTGAAAGCCATATCCCAATTCGTTGAGGGAAAAATTTTAAAAATCGTCCCCATGTCTGTCAATCCCATTCGTACAGATTCCATATGCCATATTTGCGAGAAACCTTTTGAAAAAGGGCAAAAAATTGTAGCCGGCCATAATCATTTCACAGGTGCATTTAGAGGTTGGGCCCATAATGCCCCAAGCAACATCAACTACCAAAAATCTTTTGTGGTTCCTATTGTTTTCCATGATATTAGCGGCTATGATAGCCATTACATTATTCGAGATATTGCGAGACGAGGCAGGGTGAGTATTCTTCCAATAACCAAGGAAAAATATATATCTTTCACACAATACGACGAACAGACAGACATTAAATTCCGTTTCAGTGATTCTTTTCGATTCATGGGCGCAAGCCTGGATGAGTTGGTGCGCACGCTCAGAGTGGAAGATCTCTCTAATACAAAGCGCGAATTTCAAAATTTAAACGATGAACAATTTTCACTAATCACTTGCAAAGGGGTATTCCCCTACGACTTTGTGGATTCCATGGAGAAACTTGAGATTACAGCGTTGCCAGATATCGATGAATTCCACAATCAACTGAACGATTGTGACATCTCCCAGCATGAATACCAACATGCCCAGAAGGTGTGGCAATCGTTCGATTTGGCAACACTGGGCGACTACTCTGACTTACACATGAAAACAGATATATTATTGCTATGTGATGTCTTTGAAAATTTCCGGCAATTGGGTCACGACACTTATGGACTCGACCCCGCTTGGTACTATACCATGCCTGGCTATTCGTGGTCATGCATGTTGAAGTACACAAAGTGCAAGCTGGAGATTATCAAAGATGTTGACATGCTTTTATTTGTGGAAAAAGGGATTCGGGGCGGTATAAGTCAGTGTTGTAACCGATTCTCTCAAGCGAATAATAAATATATGGGGGAGAGGTATGATCCTCAACAACCCTCCAAATATGTATTATACTTGGATGTGAACAACCTCTATGGATGGGCTATGAGGGAGTATCTACCCTCTTGAGGGTTCAAACGGATCGAAGATTTCGATAATTTGAACGTTTTACAGGCTTTATTCTCGATTTGGAATACCCTGAAGGAATACACGATGAACACAAAGATTTTCCACTCTGTGCGGAACATCGAACTCCTCCAGGTTCAAAATTTCCTAAATTATTGACCACCCTGTACAACAAAGAAAACTATGTCGTACATTACCGCATATTGAAACAAGCTTTGGAAAACGGCCTTATTCTCAAAAAAATTCACAGGGTGTTGCAGTTTGAACAATCGGCATGGCTGCAGCCCTACATTGAATTAAATACAAAATTACGCGCCCAAGCCTACAACCACTTTCGGAAAAAACAACTATAAATTGGCTATAAACAGTATTTTCGGAAAGACCATGGAAAACATTAGGAAGCACAGAGTGGTGAAAAGGTCAATAAATGGGAGGTAGATATGGGGCGAAAAATCTGATAAGTAATTCTAAATTCCACAATCGAACCCTCTTCGATGAAAACTTATGGCTATCGAAATGAACAAGTCTGAACTGCTATTCAATAAACCCCTTTATATCGGTATGGCTATTCTAGATATTTCCAAAGTTTGCGTCTACGATCTCCACTATAAATTCATGTTGAAAAATTCGAGACCAATCAGTGTAAGTTGATGTACACGGATACGGAATCTCTCATATACGAAATCAAATGCAATGATGTATATAGAGAATTAATCGGGGAGAACTTGGAAAAATTCGATACGAGCGACTACCCTGCGAAAACTCGTACGGTATTCCGCAGGTAAACAAGAAAATTCCAGGTTTGATGAAAGATGAAGCGAACGGATGTATTATGACAGATTTCGTCGGACTCCGTTCAAAATTATATAGTTATAAAATTCAGGGTGAAAAATGTGTTAAAAAATCCAAAGGAGTCCGCTATAATGTCGTGGAAAATAAAATTTCCTTCGAAGACTATGTTGAATGTCTTAGAGATCAAAAGGCAAAATCGACTAGTCAACGATGCATCCGTTCATATGCCCATGATGTTTTCAGTATTGAACAAAACATTCGACGATAAAAGAACACTCATCCCCGGATCGGACGATACACTCGCTTGGGGCCATTATAGCATAATGAATGAATAGCCAACCTACACCTCCCCCCATCTACCAACCCTTCTTGTATTTGATATTGTTTTTTTTTCCAAAATTTCCATTTGTTGTGTTAGCGTATAACCAGAAATGAATCTTTTTTTCTCCATCTCTCTCTCTCACATAACCATTGTATATATCGAATATATTCAGCCAATTTTGTATTATATTCATTATTATTATTTTTATCCTATATCATTATTATCATTTATTTTTATTATAATCAATTCTATCATAATCATTTTTATCTTTTATTATTGATTTCAATTTAATCATAATCATTATTATTATATCCATACAAAATATATAAATATATAATCTATTGTTCATACTCAAAAAAAATATGTATCAATAAAATGAGTGTATATTTATTATACAGAAAAACTTTGAATAAAATGATGGCAGCTCTGTATCATCATTTCATTCAATGTTTTCCTGAATTGGATAGAGAGACCAGTCCAGACAAGTCAGTCTCACCCTCGAACATCAGCGTTCTTTGTGTGACTGACATAACCTCACTTTCAGAGAAAACATAACCTCAAAATTCAAATGAGGTGGGGGATTCTAACGATCCCGCTTGGTACTATACCATGCCTGGTTATTCGTGGTCATGCATGTTGAAGTATACAAAGTGCAAGTTGGAAACGAATCTGTTTACGATTCTGAGAAATGGTTGACGTCACACAAATTCACATAAAGCTTGAATGATGTCATATCACCATCAATCACTTTCATGCATTACTCCAAATTCAGTCAGAGTATTTCATTAGATTCAATGCTTCAGAAGAACATAACTTTCAATTGAAAATTTTCCCATAGCTTGAGTATTCGAATATATTTCAAAAAAATGATCAAACAATCAAGTATGAGTTGGGGTCTCACACATTGAATGTTCCACTGCAAAGATCAATTTGTATGAATTCGAGAATTTCGAACCAAGAAGGGTGTCACCTTCAGATATTTTTTTATTATGAAATAAAGTGATAAAGACAAAAATAAATATAATTTGAATTAATTTGATGGTTTCGAACCAAAAGAAGAGTGCCTACCTTCAGACATTTCGAATACGAAAGTGAGTAATAAATACAAAAATAAGTATAATTTAGATGAATTCGAGAGTTTCGAATCAAAAGAAGAGTGCCTGTCTTCAAATATTTTGAATACGAAATAGGTGAGTGAGTAAATAAATTGAAAAAAGGTCTTCTATTACTTCATTGGAAAATACTTGACAGACGTTGAATTTCAGGATAAGTTAAAATCTAGTTAAAATATCTTTGGAATCTCTCATTGATGTCACATTATGACCAGAATTGTAGTTTTCTCATTGTACCTGAAAATAGGAAAGAAGGTAGAGAAAATAAAATTCAATGTCATTATACACTATTCTTTATTCAAAACATAAATCATTTACAATTCTTGTTCTATATAATGGAAAATATTCACTAAATACATATCATATTGTTGTCTGGAGCAATTTCCAAGTTTCGGGGCCAGGTGCAACGAATTTCTGCATTTTCAGGAAATACTTTTTCCAACAATTATTTTAATTACAAAGTTTTAGATCTTTTGTTCAAATCAAAGTCCTTGACTATGATGAAGGCATCGTGTTGGCTTTGAGACCAACATTCCGAACACAGCTTTTTGAATTGTTCGAAAGTCATGTCGGGGGAAACGTGTTCATCGAAAACGTGTCGCAAGTTGATTTCGTCCTGTTTGAAGAGCGCAATCATATTGCACTTGTCACGTATCAGCTGTTTGGGTACTTTCGAATAAGTCTGACAGAGATAGATGCATCGATATGTTTGTGTCTGCACATTGAGAAATATTCGCCAATTTTCTGTTGTCCATCGCAGGCCACATCGTCAAAGATGAATATAGAGTGGGATCGAGCATCTTCCATAGAGATGATTTCATCGTTGTCCCTGTACGGGGAATAGTCAATTTCATCCATACCGTTCAGCACTTCTTCGAGTAATTGATACTTGAGCTGATACAAGGATTTCGAATAGACGTAGACATTTGCGAATTTGGGACCGTTTTTATGCAACAGTAGCGACAGCATAAGGTTTGTTTTTCCTGATCCGCTAGGACCACAGATAACGGCTCGGAAGGAATTTGGCAATAGGCTGCCATGTTTACTTCCCCCTCCACTACCGCCGCCTCTATGTCCCACTTCGTAAACGTCAAA
The DNA here is from genome assembly GCA_018342105.1 of Gonioctena quinquepunctata. Classification (NCBI taxonomy): domain Eukaryota; kingdom Metazoa; phylum Arthropoda; class Insecta; order Coleoptera; family Chrysomelidae; genus Gonioctena; species Gonioctena quinquepunctata. The sequence goes on along the minus strand of JAFIRS010005445.1, from coordinate 45,798 downwards.
GTTCTCGATGGGAAGCGTGTGCTCTTGCTGAACGATCTCCATGTTCTGATCGCAATCTACAGGGTGGTCGTTATATATCTTCTCTTGGGCGACTACCCTTTTTAGTCCTTTACCCTTCTTTGGACTCCTTTTCCTCTTCTGTGGAAATATCTTGGATATTATATTTCGATATTTCCATGATTCGTTTGTGTTAATTTTTCCATCAGTTCTCTTGTGTGCATTGGTTAGCATCAGAATGGTCTTATAATTGAACATATCTTGATCTGTGAAATTTGAGGGCTGCTTTTTAGTCAGAAGTTCCTTCAAACCAACGGTTATTTCTAAGGAATCACTTCCCAGCTTCAATGTAGTGTCTTCAATTTCTATAGGCTCTCTGCCTATGAAATACTTCAATCCGTTCAAAGTAATGCCATAACAGTCAATATCACTCGTTGTCACATCAGTCATGTTTATAGAAACCTCCTCAACACTTGGTAACTCCCGGCAACACCCGGCAACACCCGGCAACACCCAGCAACACCTGGCAACACCCGGCAACACCCGGCAACACCTGGCAACACCCGGCAACACCCGGCAACACCCGGCAACACCCCGCAACACCCGGCAACACCCGGCAACACCCGGCAACACCCGGCAACACCCGACACCACACGGCACCACCCGGCAACACCCTTCAATTTCAAATATGAGCATACACCACCACCCCATCGAACCTCAGCTGAAATCTATATAACTAGTGATGTCATCGCTGTGACGTCAGTGTTCATGTTGGTGTACAAGGGGTCAGCCGTAAATAATATTAGAATCGTTCAATGTTCGAGGATCGTCCCAACGTTCACCTCTCTCACGAAATTCTTTCATAGAAATGTCATCTTTATGATAATGATGTTGGTATCCGCGAGACAGGTCGATACGGACAAATTGAATTTTCAGAGTATTGGAGGAGAATAAATATTCAGGCGAACGTTGGGCTATCCCCTCGAACTCTCCCTCAAAAATATCGTCAGTTCGGAAATTTGAAATATGTTTTTTGTATTTATCCTGTTTGACGTTCATTGACGGAGGATCCAAGGGCATTGGGCAGACGTCAACTTTCCAGTTCAAGCTAATAGCCAATTACGGTTATATTTACTCGAGTCTGTGAAAATGGGTGTTCCACAAGGATCTTACTAATTTTTTTTTATCATTTTTTGTTCAAATCACCTTGAGCTGTTCTGGCACTTCTTGTTGTTGTTCTTCAGATCCAGTCATGATGGGTCGGGGGCGGGTTGGTAACCACATTGCCCCATTTTGATAATTTTCCCCAGATCTAGATAATAATCACTATGACCATCTCTCTCTAACACACAATGACTTGTATAGGAGTTTTCAGTTGGATTATGGAAAAATTCCCTAGATTTCAGGTACTTTTTTTTCGAAATAGTTATATTTTGTTCCCCCACCCATAACTTTTCAGGATAATAGTCACTCAACATTTGTCGCAAGCCATGTGAAGTGGGGGCATTTTTTGCCCATAAAACCATAATCGCGATACGTAAGTTTTATAGTTCAATAGCTGATAACCCCAATTTTTTGAAAATCGTCTCAAAATGAGCAAAGGCAAATTATAAGCTATAAATTAAAAAAAAAAATCAAAATGCTTGGAACGAAATCACGCCGATGAATTCCAAGACAAAAAATTGGACAAAAAATCGAAGCAGAGTAAAAATATGATTGACAAACCACGGCGCAAATAAAACTTTTGTTCCTCCGAAAATAGTCCAGATTTCTATAAAAAAGATAGAGAGAATGGGATTTACTAAGGATGTGTACCAGATTGCTGAAGTGGGCAAATTATTACTGCCTCAAAAGGAAGGTACTCTAATAAAATAAAATGTTTGGAAAAAATTTAATTGAATACGGAATTGAGGAAAGAAAATGAGGCTAGTATCAACCCTCAATTCAAAGTAATCGGAATTGAAATTAGAACCAGAACAAGAACCAGAAACCGTACCACAGTTCAGTGCTATACTAGAATATTTCTATAAAGCACTTAACTGTGCCAGTACGAAGAGAATTTGTTTCAACAAAGAAAAAAACAGCGGTTGGACATGAATTTTTTAAAAATTACGACGAATAGTCTCGGAGAGATATTGAACTAATAAAAAAATCCTGAAATTTTTTGCAAAAAAAGTTGGTCAGTAAGTTTCTGTAAATTAAAAAAAATCGTTCGTTGGGTAGGAATTCATTCCGAAATTCTTATGTTTTGACGAAATCAATATTTGCTAGAGTTTCATTATTGAATGCTCATTTATTTTCTTTTTGCATCCCCAAAGGAAGAAATATTTTACGTTGATAATTTAATTTTTGTTCAGTGGAACAAATTTGAACATGTACACAATAAAATTGTAACGAATTCAATAATCAACAATAAAAAAATATGCCCTGAGAGAAAATGGTTGAAATATACTCAATTGTTTTTTTTTAAATCAACTTATAGAAAATTCAGTCAGGATATTTATTACTAACAATTTTGAAACTTCGTCACTAAACAAAAATTTTAATTTATTTTGAAAATTTAAACTAACAAAATATGAAACGACAACATTTTTCTATTCTACTAAGTGATTATTCATTTGTTTGGATAGTGGAAACAAGCATATTTATTCAACAAATATCAGGAAACATAGAAGGATACAAAATAACAATCTCAAATGAAGGACAATTCATTTTTTTCATTTCAAGAAATCCAACAGAATTTAAAATGAAGGTGATTTGAGTGGTGAACTCAACACAAAACATACAATTTCACGAAGTCACAGGGACTATGTGCATATCTCCTATATCTCGAAATATTTCCATTACGTGAATACTGTCGGATGCCAAATGGTAGAAAAATGTAATATATGGAAGTCAACTGGTGTTACAAAGTGATAAATTTATACGGATGCTAACATGATATATGATATATATATATATATATATATATATATATATATATATATTTATATATATTTATATATATATATATATATATATATATATATATTTATATATATGAATATATACAGTGCGGTGTTATGTATTTGTTTAAAAAAACCTGAAACAGGTCGATTTCTATGTCAATTTGACAATTTATAGTATGAAAATATTACTCCTTTCTTGCACCCCCTCTGAATTATGAGCACCCCCTCAAAAATACCAAATAAGAAGGGGAGTCCTGTGGTACCTTGTTCGGAAGGGATTTTCATTTTCTGTTCAGCAATATTAAGTTTTTCAAATTTGGTGCAATCATAACTGAGAAAATTCATTTTGGAAATGTAAAATTTTGATACTTTACGTAGAATGAAGGAAATAATGTCACATGTATTTAAATGTTCAAAATGACCACCATTCACTTCTTGACGATAAGCAAGTCGATCTTGGAACTCTCGTACAATTTTGTAGGACCTGTTGTTAATTTCTTCCGTTATCGTAACTTTAAAATCTGCAATATTGTCTGGTCTTTTGAAATATACTTTTGATTTTAAATAACCCCATAAGAAGTAATCGAAAGGAGTTAAATCGGGGGATCTAGGCAACCATTCAATCGTTCCACGTTTTCCAATCCACCTATTGGCAAAAACTTCGTTCAATTAATCTCTAACAATACGTTTTCAATGCGGTGGAACTCCGTCTTGTTGGTACCACATTGATCTATATATTGCATTTGGATCATTAATATCGGGAAAAAGTATTTTCAATGTAGGCTGTAAAAAGTTCATAAAAAAATCTAGATAAACCTCACCATTAACTGTGCCTTCAAAGAAATAAGAAATAAAGAAGGATGTGGTGAAATCTGAATATCTTCTATAAATTCCAGTACTAATAAATTTTCCACATTCATTTTCATTGTATTTTCATGAACTCGAAGTATAAAGTACACATAAGTAAAGAAAAGATAACAAAATAATAATCAACGCCGTAATAAAAATGTTTAACCCTCAACAACAAAAACCAAATCTGTCAACCTTCACAAGTCACAAGTTAAACCGAAGTCTAGTTACGTCGTACAATAATGAACTCGAAGTATAAAGTACACATAAGAGAGAAATGACTGTACGTATGTCTGATTTGAATTTTAGGCACTCTGGCGCTGACATCTAATTTTGAGTTCTTAATAAATACTGCATTCACCAAATTTCAGCCAAATACTATGGTTGTTGACATGTGATGCTCCAGGACAAATTCTAATTTGAAACTTTATTTTCGGCTCTCAGGCTCTGTAAGGTTGGTGAAAAGCATATCTTCCATTTGATATATTGTATTAGTAGAGAAATATTATAGGAAGTTGACAGGGTAGCGTGGAAGTTGAAGTGTCATCTACATGTTCATAATGTTTCCTAGATTTGGTTTTTCTAACTCTAAAGTTAATATTCCTTCTATCAGCTTGATCAAGAAATTATATTATTTTATTTGAGGTGTTCAATTATCAGAGAGACATTATTGAAAGATTGCAAGGTAACGTAGAAGTTGACGGTTGCTTATAAAGTTCCAAGATTAGTTTTTTCCACCTCCAAAGTTACTATTATTTGGATCAGCTTGATTTTTAAAGTGCATTCTACCATTGATGATGCTATTTCAGCCGAGAAATATTATCAGTTTAATCAATGACGTGTGTATTTCCATTCTAGATGTTGAATTTCTAGGAGAATATGATTTGGAGATGGCAGCGTAGTGCTGAAGTTGAATCGTACCAAGTACATACAACGTTACATATGAAGTGTATGGACCTTATACATATAGTGTTCATACTAACCTTGTTCTCTTCATATAGTCCTAGACTTGGTATCAGTTGTTGTGTTATTTCATAACTTCAAGTGCAGGAAAGGAAAATAAACCATCAAAGGAATTTTACTCACTTTCTGCTAGATTCTTGTCATCGGAAAACTTTTTTTGTAGAAGCAGATGATGATTCTGTTTTATGCTCCTCTTCTGAATAATATTTCTATCCTCAGTCAATGCTCTGATGTTTTCTATAGTTGACTTCATAAAACTAGTTTGATTATGAAGAGAACACTCCCCCTACCCACCAAGATCAAAGAATTTATGTAATCTAACAAGACCCCGGGTCAAACTGTCTCAGTTTTTACATTTATTATATATTGTATTTTGTGTATCTTTTTTGTACATTGATTTTACTTTTTATTATATTATATCTTTGTACTCATAATATATTTTTGAAATCGAGTTTCATTCACACATACATGTTGGAAAATAAAAGGTTTGATGCTGGATTTTTTCATTTATTACATAAATCAAATCACAAGTTTTGGTTTATAATGATACAGAAAATATCTTACTGCATTAGAATGCATACTCTCAGGTGATGATGATTCACAAAATCCCTGAACGATTTCTTCAACAGTCAAATTAGTTTTATTGTCTATCAATCAGGATTTCATAATATCAAGTAAATTATAGTAGTAAGCACCAAAATTCAGAGTTCCCAACATAAAAACACGATGTGACAGCACATTCATATCCATATGGAGAATACATCGACGTCAACCTGTTGGAGATCCATGTTGATGATGTCTCTGGATATTGGTATTTGATTAACATCACTCTATGAATTGGGTTACATGGACGTAGTTTCCACATCGAGTTGTGATAGAGTCATATTCATCGGGATAACATTCGATTCTGCTCTGGAAAAAGTCTCTCTTCACTTGGTTGAGGATAGTGAAGGTGCTGAACGATATTTGGCGATATGAAAATTGCTGCTTCAAGATAACACATGAGCTAAAGTCTCTATCAGGACTCAGAACACAACAGATTTGGTAAGACTTGTCGGAAACACCATTAACAATAATTGATGTTGTTCTTCTAGAACTGCACTTTCACACTTTTCCAAATGTTCATCCAAGAGTTGTGCGTCTTATCCAGTCCAAGCCATTTAACCAACATTGTCTTTCCTTTTATTTTGATTACCTTTTCCACGAGATAGATGTCGGAATTTGCAGTTTTCTGTAATTCTTCCCCGTAGAATGCACCTTGAATCGGTGTACCTTGCATATCTTCCAGCAAATACGTGGCAGGATTGGTCATTTCGACGATTTTGAATAATTTCGTTGTCCATTGGGGGGTGTTACCCTTTTCAAAGACGTGTTTGGATTTTGAGATGCGTAATACGTCACCGACTTCGAATTTTCCCGGTCCAGCAATTTTCAGGTGACTATACGTTTCACGTAGAACTTTCTTTTCGTTAGATTTGCCAATTTTGTTGGGTTTAAAACCTGTCGTGCCATGTTCAGTACCATTGTAGGATGTCGTTATTTCAGGTAATATATTCAACCAATTGTAGGTGCCTTGCAACCTGAAGTACATGTACAGTTTTTCTTCCAATATTCTTATTACACGTTCCGCCATGGCAGCTTTCTTAACGCTGTTTGTGTTGTAACTATTGATTTGATGTGTTTTCATTGGACTTAGAAATTTTCCATTATAATATTTTACTTGATCAGGCTGCCAATTTTTCGGACATCTTTTCGTGTGTGCCAAAATATCCGCAAATGCCTTAGTTACTTCAGCACCACACGAATTTTGAAAAACAATCCATGACCACGAGAATGGGTTTAAAATTTCGATTTTGACGAGCGCACTGTCTCATTTCGGCCAAGTCCATCTGCCAAATTATCCAAACCTTTGACGATGGTATGACGTCGGGGGGTAATTATTACGAGTAGGTCGATGTAATTCCAAAACCAACTGCGTCTTTTCGGAGGAGGAGGAAGTACCGATGGTACGACGTCGAGACATCTTTCGAGCTGTAAACCAACTGAATCTTCTGGTGGACACCATTGTATGAGAAATAAATTGAAATATGAATAAAACGACATACATTCAAAAACCATTTATTTCTATATATACATGAATACAATATTTAATTAGTAGGTTTTTTCTTCATATTAATAATTATCTTTTCAATATCTGCATCTAATTTCGATTTTTTGCAAGCTTTCTCGTATTACAGTGACGTAAGCACTATGTTTGGTATCGCTTGTTTTTAGATTTTCCTTGAAAGTCTTTGTGATGACGTTAAGTTCATTTATAGCCTTCTCACATGCATTGATATCCAGTTTCGATGCATCAAGAGAATACTTGAGTTGTCCTCAAATTGTATGCGTAAATTTATCAACGATCCCTTCCACATATCATTTGTTTGCCGCATATTTTCTGCTCGTAGGCTTTTTAATATTACTCAAATTCAAATCGGTAAAGTCCATGTCGCCGACTGACGCCAACACCTCCACCATTTGAAAAATGTCTCCGCTTCCATTGAACTACGTGCAAACTTGTCGACTGTCATTATGAAAATGTACACAGGAAAGCAAGTTATTTATTGATTGATTCATTGATTCTTGGAGTTCATTGATTATGGCCAATATTTCTTTGTCGTGAGAAGCATCTTTCGAGGCTATCGGCAGCTTTAATCGTTCACATAATCTACCATTCGGATCAGCCCAGTAAATATACTCTATAGGTTTCTATTGAAGGTCATCATTTCAATGTGATTGTTTTGATGAGTTTAAGGAAGACCCTGCCAGTACTAGTTGTGGTATGTCGTCGGAACAAAGGTCGTATTATATCTGTATATTTCCACATTTGACTACCCTTCAGATATCCTGACGCATTCTGATGAGCCCGCGGCAAGTCTTAAAGAGTTTTATATGCATTCAAATCCTTTGATTGTAGTTTTCAGAGCACATATAGTTGATAAAGTCCTGAGTTCCCTTCAAATACTTTCCTTGCGCTACGATGATGTTATTTTTTATCGATATCGATGAGTTTTGTCTAGTAGCCATTTCGAAGAACTTTCATCATAAACAGGTCCATATAGTTTGTCAACTTTATCATCTTAGCTCCAGTGTTGAGAATGTATTTTGTGACCTGAAGGATATTGATTAACATACTCGAGCATTACTTCTTCTGAATATGTTCTTCTCTCGATGGTTCCGCATCATTGAAAACGCTTCCATCACTGTCATCTTCTGTTCCAGCAACATCCAAATAGGTAGGAATAGTTTTGTTCGATTTTTGATTGTCTCCTTCTTTAGGTGCTTCCTCTTTCTTAATACGTTTGAGGTGAGGACGTCGATGGACCTCCGATGACTTGGTTTGATAAAGGTTCTAAAAGCTTATTTATCGATGCATCTTCTTCGGATTCATTAATTTGAGAGCTTGAGACTTTTTTTCTAATATCCTTTGATGTTTTGGCGATTTTAGTTTTTCGAATAACGTCAACTTCTGCTGATCAGTTTCTTGTTTACTGATGATGCATCACTTTTAAATACGCATATATATTTATCGGAACCATGCCGATATCTGCCTGCATTCAAAACACAATCGTTGACAATTACGAATGCTCCATACTTTTCGCGCCAACATTCGCTTTACATGCGCTTGAAATCTTCCAATGATGTGTCGGGTGAAACGTGTTCATCGAATAGATCATCGATAGATGCAGACTGATTAGAAAGATTGAAAGCGTATTGATGGAATAGCACTAAACTGGATCATGAATTATCTAAGCAATAAGCTGGATTTATAGTTAGACGGACTGTAAATGTAGACGCACTGCAAAAAAAGATCAACTATATAATTTATGTACTCTTGTTTATAAATGAACGTGAACGCATGACGTAACGTAAGTGAAACGGACTGGAGCGGAAGAGTTGGGCTAACTTTCATCTTTTACACTACGTTTCTCGCGTCCGGCCAATCAAAATAAAGAATTATGTGTGATGTTTTTTTACAAGACCTATTAATTAATTTGTTGAAAATATAAACAGGATGTTCATAAAATCAGATGTGGAATCATCTAGACTGTGAAGCGTGAAATAGATTTTCGTCGACAAAATGTATTGAAGACCTAGTGAATGTCTCTCCTGCGTCAATGTTACGAATGATTTCTGGTGAGTACCCCTTTTTGGGAAAAAATTTTTCTTTTCCCATTCATCTTTATGAGTTCTTAATTAAGACTGGAAAAGAAAATCAAATAATTATCTGAATGAAAATGCAATTTTCAATTTCAGATTTTTTTCTTTGAGTTAGGGCCTTTTTAGAAATCTATCAGATGTAGTTCAATGTCCAGCGTGATTTTAGCCGGAAAGTAGTTGTTTTCGTTAGACATTCACAAAAAAATTACTTCCCAAACGTGAATTTTTCAATTCACAGAAAATCTTTTATCAATATTCAATTGAGAATGTTTCCCTTTTTAACCTAATAATTCATTGAATACTAACAGTCATTCACGTATACTGGAAAATTTATTTGGATCAGCAGTCTTCATCTTTAAAAAATTATTGTAGGTATTCTCTACTTTTCTGCTACGGTTTATGGGTCTTGTTTTGTAAGGTCTTAGTCGCATAATTATTGTTCTTCGAGTTTGTCGACACTTTTCCAATGCTACTGCACCAACAATAAGTCCCACGGCACCAAAAGCATACCTTCATGTATTTCAAAAAAACCATTGTGACAAGGAAAAAGAAGCATAGATAAAATTTAGGGAAAATAATACAAATTCAAACCAACACAGGCTTTTATGATTCGTTTTAATTTGTGGTAATGTTGAATGTCACTATCACTTCTACCCATAAAAAATTCCGTTCCGTCGATTTATAAATTTAATAATATTTTACAGTCCGTTTGTTACGTATACAGTGCGTCTACGTTTACAGTCCGTCTAACTATAAATCCAGCTATAGACAGCAAAGGTTGAAACTAGATAAAGTTTATTCAGATAAAATGCAAAATAATATAGTAGTACCCGCAAGGCTATATTTTGGGACCATTGTTATTCCTCATATATTCAAATGACATTGTAACCATAGTAGAAAAATGTGAAATTCACTTTGATTTGCCGACGACCCCCTACTGTTTTTTTTAGTAGTAAAGATGTACATGAGTGTGTTGATACTATGAACGGGGGTCTTGAAAGGGTGTATAGATATTGCTGTGCAAATATAAAAAAAAAGTTAACGTAAATAAAAAACAAAATGGATGTTATTAGGGAAACATAAAGATCATAATAATAAAAAAACCAATTTCTACGATTGAATGACAGTGATATAGAAAAGGTAAACAAATTCGTGTACTGGTGTAACTATTGACAGAAAATTGAAATTAAGGAACATGCTAATCAGATTATCAAACAGTAGTTTACAAAATCAACTATTTAAGTAGATGTTCCCCCATATCTCACCAGTGGTCCAAATTATTAGTATAAAACTTCATAATCCCCCCATTCAAATTATTGTTCCACCATTCTATTTTTTTCAATAAAAATGAAATAAACAGACTACAAAAGATGCAGAATCGTGCTATGCGAATAATCTTACAATGTTCGAGGATAACACCGATAGCAAATATGTTCAAACCCTTCAATGGCTACCAGTGAAGAAACTCTTCGAGAAACCTAACACTAATCTTATTTTTAAAATCAAATTTGGATATTCACCATATCTACAGAATAAATTAACTTATGTGGCTGAATACATGAGTATACCAAAGAAATAGAAACAACATAAAGGTTGAAAAAATATAAAAATAGTACACATAATTTATTTTATAAAGGAGTAGATTTTTTCCCAATGACCTCCATAAGAAATTAAAGGGTGGTTCGATATATACTTTTAAAAGACGATTAAAGGTTTACTTAATGAAAATTATATATTCTTGTGTATGACTTTTCTATGTAACTTTTATCTATATGTATTTATTTTTAATCGGGCTGTTTGTATTTTTTTTCATGTTAATTTAATTTAATTTATAATGTGACAAATGTATTTACTATTGAAAAATGAATTAGTTTTTCAACTAAATTGTTAGATATTAGGCTTTGTATGGCAAGCTGTTAAGTTGATGTGTTTATTAATTTACCAGCACCTCCAGGTGGACAGTATGTATTTGAACCTGAATAAAGAACAATCAATTAACGTGGTACGCCAGAGTTTTATTTATCTATTCATATTAATAGTACATAAACAATTGTTCGAGTAGTAAATACATAACAGTGGCGACGAGCTTTTTTTTGGAACCTACGAGCAAGTGGAACTACCTAGTTGTTAATAAAGTGTAATTATCTTTTTGGGCATAAAAAAATTTAAAAAAAAATATGTCGGAATTAGTTGGACTTGGGAACCTTTGAACGTGTTCGACCCGAAATTTCCGATTTTACGGTTTTCAAGGAAAGACTGAGGCAGTTTTTTTATTCAACAAGATATCCAAAGAAAAGAAATTCTTCTGAACACATTATCGGAAAATTGTTATGTTCTAGTGCGAAATTTATGGGACCTGTATTGCCGGAAAATAAAAAGTTTGATGAGTTAATCAAATTGGGTTTAAATGAACATTTTTTACCAGGTGAAATCACACTTAGAACGTTTGAAATTTTATACGGCGAAGCGGGAATTGAGGAAAGTGTCCGAGTGGGAGGCTAGAGGGAAAATGTCTTGCCTCAAACGGTTCAGTGATGAACTAAGTGTTTATTAGAAATTTGTTATTGGAAACAACGGGTGAGAGGCTGATGGATAAATTATTGAAGAAGATGCTTGAAGGCATTTACTCAAACGGTGGTAAAAGCGGCCCCAAACCAAAAAATCAGCTTTGAAAGAGCACGGCGCAAAGAGGTAAAATCTTGGTATTAGAGTTTGGGAAAATCAAAAAAGTCAGATATAAATTTTCACCGCCATAGCCCAAATCTCGAAATTACGGGTAAAGCTGTCAACTCGGCGAAGTCAACATTGGTATGGGGGTGGTAGCAGCACCGGCACCGGAGGTTCTTGGCAAAATAAAAATACGAAACCGTCCGCAAGCACCATCCCTTCAAGTAAGTGGGTTTTTTATGTGGACGTAAAATCCTCAGCGACCAGTGTGCATTCAAAACCGCATTTGCCATAGATGGGAGGAAAGGTCACCTACCCCAGTGTAAAAAAAAAGTTCTCAACATTTTGAGCGCTATTCTGAATCTAATAACATTCTGATTATTCGATATTTTGCCCCTAAGATTCAAAAAGATAATAGTAATTTGATTTCAAAGATTTAGGTGGGTATTTTTTGTAAATCCAGATTTCAATTTATGAAAGTGGTAATGTTTAAACCCACTTTCATAAATATTTCAGTTGGAAAAAATACCCATTTTGTTTTTAGGGTTCGGATTTGGACACTCAGCAATTTCGGGAAATTTATATTAAAAAATTTTCAAATAAAATATTATATGTTAACGATTTAACCCTGAAAGTTATTTGGGGATAACATGTCAACCAATAGATTTTTTTAAAATTTTAAAAATTATGTATGAATATAAGAAATATTTTTGAAAAAATTATGTCATAAAAAAAAAAAAGGTGGACCACCACCGATTGGTAGAAATGTTTGAAAATCTAAATTTTGATATGTAAATTTAATTTTTTAAATTTATAATACATCATCAAATCAAACAGGGTTTTTCTGACATTTCACACCCGACAAATAAGTATAGAGATATTTTGTGAAATTGGGACTTTTAACAAATTTAAAATTTCTTAAAGTTGAAAAGTGATGCCATTCCAAAATTTTTTGCCTAGGAACCCGTTGAAAAAAAATTTAATGGTTGTCGTTATTGTGGGGTTTTAGGGGCCGGATTTTTCTGGTGGGCGACTCAATAGTTCCGATTTTAAAACCGAACGGTAGTTTGAGAATATGTGGTGATTTTAAGGTTACCCTTAACCCACAGTTACAAGCGCAGCACTTTCCGTTACCCAGAATTGAATATTTGTTCAAAGTTACAGGGTGGCTGTAGAAATTTTCAAAATAGATTTATCTGACGCTCATCAACAGGTGGTATTGTCAAAGAATCACAAAAAAATTTGTTACTATTACTACCCACAATAAAGGGGGGGCTGTTTTCTTTGCAATAATGGTTACCCTACGGAATCACAAGCGCACCTAGTATTTTTTTCAAAATATCATGGAACAAATGTTCATGATGCCTGGCGTTGTTTGTTTTTTTTAGACGACATTTGGTAACAGGTCGAAACGATCAGGAACATATGGTGCGCCTGGAAAGTTTTCCATAGATTGAAGGAATGTGGGTTAAAAGTAAAACACAAAACGTTCATTTTTTCAAAAGCAGTTCAATACCTACGACACGTCATCGACAAACAGGGTATTCATACTCTGGAGAGAGAGTGGAGGCAATTATAAATGTTCAAACCCCAAAGTCGATAACCGAGTTGAAATCATTTCGGTATGATAAACTTTCATTGTAAATTTTGCCAAATTGTCTGGAAGTTTCGCAGCCTTTGTACAGCTTACCAAAAAAAGGACAGTGAATGGATTTGGTCGCCAAACTGTGTAAAGTTTTGAAAAGGCAAAACAATTCGTTACCATCCACCGAAGTTCTGTCTCATTTGATCCGAAACAGAAAATACCAACTGTTGATGCATCTCAACTCTGCATTAGGTGTTTCATTGAGCCATATTTTGTAAATAATGTGGAAAAACTGATAGCATTTGCTTCGAGACTTCTAAATTCGGCTGAGATTAAGCATCACAAATTGAAAAGAAGCTCTCGCGATCATTTTTGGAGTGGAAAAAGTTTTACAGATCATAAACCTTTATTGACCATTTTGGGGATAAAAGGTTACCTGGGCTTTAAAGCAACGACTACAACGTTGGGCTCATATATTATCAGCGTTCGATTAATTCATTACGTTAAATCAAGTATGAATACTGCGGATTTTTTTAACGAGGTTACCTCCGAAAGCTGCAGAGTCATCATTAGATTTTCAGAATGAAATGTCTTTATTTATATTATGTGGAAGAATCCACCCACCGATAGATTTCAAGCAAATAAAAAGGAATCATCCATTGATCCCCTTTGGGTAAGATAATTCTTTATGTAAGGAAATGGTTATCCATAAAATGTCCCTCAGATGAATTAAAACCGTTTTTTATGCGGAAAAGGAATTACGACCGAACAAGATTGCCCCATGTGGGTTATCGATTGATTGGTCCCAAAAAAATTTCATAATTTAATTTTGAATGAATTACATAGCGCCCATATATGGGAATCGTAAAATGAAATTGCTGGTATCGTTCCTATGTGCGGTGGGCCATCTATAAATAGCCAAATTGAACAAATTGCATTGTGATGTGTAAATTTGTAGTGTTCATTCGGGACACCCTGCTCGGGCATCACTAGCAGTGTGGAACTGGCCCACCACACCGTGGACGAGGATTTCCATGCGGATTTTTCGGTCCATGTTGCAACAAATATTTTTAGTAATCGAGGATTCCACCTCTAAATGGATTGAATGTTTGAAATGTCCAATATCACTGCCTCAAATACTATTAAAGTGTTTCGAGAAGTTTTCTCACGATTTGGGTTACCCTCGGAAATTTGTACAGATAACGCAAAACGTTTACCGGCCAAGAATTTCAGAGATATTTATCATGCAGTATAAAACATTTGACAGGCGCCATCATCCTGCCACAAATGGGCAAGCTGAAACGCCGTCAAAATTTGAAAATGCGGATTTTAAAGCTAAAAATGAAAATTGAACTGAGTGTCATCTCATCATTAATCGTTTTCTTTTCAGTATGGAAATACCCCGCATACCACCACAAATGAGACACCTTCTAAAAAATTTTATTTGGAAGAAAAATTGCGCACCAAATTTGATCTTTAATGCCATCTACGAAAGATATAGTACAAAATGAAGCAAAACTAATAAAAAAGAACACCATCTGAATAAAAGGATGTGTTTTTTTAATTTAAATGATAAGGTGTGGGTGAGAGATTATCGCGCCTACTCTCAAAAATGGTGTACAGGTATTATATACAGGGTGTTACGTCAAAGAACTTATTTGATAAGAACTGATTGTGGGAAATATGGAAAAGACATAAAAATCAGTTGAGGATAAACAAATTCCACAGATCCAGGTCAATTAGGAGGATAAAACGTCTGTTTCATATATTCCACGATCAGCAATAGATGAAAATATTGTATCTAATTTAGTTAGTGAAGTGGGGAAAATAGTGCCAGTGAAATGGATGTGGAAAGGGAAGAAACAGAACAAGTCGATAATGATTCTAGGTTATTAAGACGCAGAAGTAAACTCAGACAACCTTGAATGGTTTGGTCAATGAATTGGTAAATATTGTAATAGGTTGATAAGATATTGTTATTTTGGTGATGGTATAGGACATTTAAAGGGGAGATATTAGGTATTAGGGCTTTGTATGGCAACGCTGTATGGGAAGTTGATGTTTATTAATTTACCAGCACCTAGGTGGACAGTATGTATTTGAACTCTGAATAAAAGAACAATTAACGGTAATGCCAGAGTTTTATTTGGCCCATTTACATATATTAATAGTACATAAACAATTGTTCGAGTAGTAAATACATAACATAAATAATATATATATATATATATATATATATATATATATATATATATATATATATATACGTGTTTCATGTTGATTTCGTCCCGCTTGAACAACACAGTCATATTGCAATTGTCTCGAATCAGTTGCTTGGCTAATTTCGAGTACGTTTGACACAGATAGATGGCATCGTCATCCTTATTTCTACACATTGAAAAATATTCTCAAATTTTCTGCCGATCATCCTGCTACATGATCGAATATGAATATCGAATTGGTTTGACTTCATGAGGGCTCAGATTTCTTCATTTTCTCGGAATGGAAAATATCCGACTACTTTACTTCTCCCCAATAATTTTGAAGCAGCTGGTTGACACAGCGATTTTGAGAAGTTGTAAACTTTTTTGAATTTCATGCCATTCGGACTGGCCATCAGCAATGATAACGCCATACATTTGTTTTTCAGTATCCGCTAGAAACTATACAAGATGTCTCTGAAGGAATTGGGTAATAATTCATCATGCTTCTTACTACACTTGGGGCCATCGCCTCAAATAGTCCAAGTTGTCGAAGGGTAACGACTTCTTGCTCAACGATCTCCATATCCCGATTGAATCCACATCTGTTCATCATATATGCTGTTCACTTGAATGGTTGTCCTGTTTCGTCCCATATATTTCTTCACACCCATTTTGGATGGAAATATTCAAAAATTATGCGTTTAAGCATTTCCATGACCTATTAGAGCTGTGATCTTTCTGCGCATTGGTGGGCATCAGTATAGTTTCATAGTTTAGAATGTTTCATCAGTGAAATGTACCGGTTTATTTTGGTTAGTTAGATTATTCCTTTCGATTCCAAGTCTAGAGGCTTTCTACCGGTTGATTCCTATATTTGCTGGACTTCTTGGGTTCATTGGTAGGGGGGCGCAAGCGCCATACCCAAGACTGTTGTAGACGCAAAAATGCCAAAAAAAAGAAGATCAGCGCCATAATAAAGCTACGGAACATTTGGGGTCTAGTCTGTATTTAGCAAGACACCTCGAGGTTATGGATTGTTCCTGAAAAAGCAGCAGTGACGAGGGAGGACGCAAAACTCACATTGAAGCTACACCCAACAGAGGGTTGTAATGATCGATATAGATAAATATGCTGGTCAATTCGAAAACACCTCATTCGAAGAGTCTTAATGCGAGATTCACTACCACAAAAAAGAATGTGCTGTACTTTAATTTGGACTCTGATAAAATGTGGGTACACATTGCAGCTTTACTGAAGTAGGCAACACTGTGAATTATTTCGATAGCTTTGGCAACTTGAAGCCGCCATTGAACTAGTACCCGCGATATTTGGAGGGTGGGAACATAGAATTGTAATTATAATATACTGACTAGAAACGCGCTTAGTCTACTGGTACCCGAATTTCGTGGCACCCTTATGCGATAGGCAAGGAGGACACCAAACAATCAAGAAGAGTATGACTTCATAAGCATATTACATGCGTAAAGGACGGAGATAATCAACTGACGGTCATGTTATTCATTTTTAACACAGAACATACGTGTAAAGTGTACACTGCCCTTGACACACAACACAAAATTTGTACCAACGTGAATTTAGCTGCCAGCAGCCAATATTGCCAAAATCCCGAACATACTCGATTGACCAGTGGCGGTAGTTTCCTTTTCCGCCATTACGAAGTGAATGATAAATACCTCTACGAACTTGTTCATTACGTACTTTTCTCTCGGCTGATTCCAAATGACATAATCGCGACTGTGGACTGAATTAAAATGAATATTCTGAACTATCTATATTCGATACTCATTCCAAGGTGGAAGAGCGGATCAAATGTGAATATTTTCACGTCAGAAAGAAGGATTTCATATCGGTTACTAGAGGTGTACACTGATAAACATTTTCAGAAAAAATTATTTCTGATATCGTAAGAAACGACTGCCAGAATGAAATCTATAGTTAGAACTATTCCCATCACTCGTAGAATCGAGCTGTGATAAAATAATTCCTGCTATTAAAATCTCGGTGTACACTGAGAAAAATGAATTTTGAGAAACAATTTATTTTCGATATCGTAAGAAACGACTGCCGAATGAAATCTAGTCAGAACTATTCCCATCACCGTAGAATCGATTTACAAAATAATTTCACGCTATTGAAATGTTGGGGTGTAAAACCGAGAAAAATGAGTTTTCAGGAAAATATTATTTTCGATATCGTAAGAAACGACTGCCAGAATGAAATTCAGTCAGAATCCATTCCTTATCACTCGTGGAATCGAGCTCGTGATAAAATAATTCCTTGCTATTAAAAATCTCGGGGTGTACACTGAGAAAAAAAAATGAATTTTGAGAAACAATTTATTTTCGATATCGTAAGAAACGACCAGAATGAAATCTAGTCAGAACTATTCCTCATCACTGCAGAATCGAGCTGTGATAAAATAATTTCATGCTATTGAAATGTTAGTGTAAACTGAGAAAATGAGTTTTCAGAAAAATATTATTTCGATATCGTAAGAAACGACTGCCAGAATGAAATCTAGTCAGAACTATTCCTTATCACTCGTAGAATCGAGCTGCATAAAATAATTCCTTGCTATTAAAATCTCGGGGTGTACACCGAGAAAAATGAATTTTCAGAAAAAAAAATATTTCTGATATCGTAAGAAACACCGCTAAGAATGAAATCTAGTCAGAACTATTCTCATCACTCGTAGAATCGAGCCAGTATAAAATAACACCTGCTATTGAAAATGTCGGGGTGTAAACCGAGAAAAAATGAATTTTCGGAAAAAAAATTATTTTCGATATCGTAAGAAACGACTGCCGAATAAAAATCTAGTCAGAACTAACTCATCACTCCATAGAATCGAGCTGTGATAAAATAATTCCGCTATTGAAATCTCAGGGTGTACACTGGAGAAAATGAATTTTCAGAAAACATTTATTTTCGATATCGTAAGAAACGACTGTAGAATGAAATTCAGTCAGAACTCTTTCCTTATCACCGTAGAATCGAGCTAAATGAAATAAATTCCGCTATTGAAAATGTCGGGGGGTGTAAACTGAGAAAATGAATTTTCGAAAAAAATATTTTCGATATCGTAAGAAACGACAGCCAGAATGAAATCTAGTCAGAACTATTCCTTTATCATTCGTAGAATCAAGCTGTGATGAAATAATTCGCTATTGAAATGTAGGGGTGTAAATTGGAGAAAAATGAATTTTGAAAAAAATATTTTCGATATCGTAAGAAACGACTGCCAGAATGAAATCTAGTCAGAACGATTCCTCATCACTCGTGAATCGAGCTGTGATAAAATAATTCCTTGCTATTGAAATCCTCGGGGTGTACACTGAGAAAAATGAATTTTCAGAAAAAAAAATTATTTTCGATATCGTAAAGTTGTCTTGACTGCCAGAATGAACGAGAATAGACCTATTCTTATCACTCGTAGAATCGAGCTGTGATAAAATAATTCTTTGCTATTGAAATGTCGGGGGTGTAAACTGAGAAAAATTGATTTTCAGAAAAAAATATTTTCGATATCGTAGTTGTGATGAACTTCCAACTTTGTCAACACGGTACATGGCAAAGATGGAATTAATTGAACGTCCAATGTGGGATGATAGGACTATTGGTGAACCACCCACTAAAAAAAAAAAACGGTAACGCACCCACGTCGGAGCCGTTCCCCCCATCATCTTCGACATTAGAAAGCTTATCAGCTCTTGGCTAGGCACTCCTGGTGGGTGTGGAAAGTTGCCATTGATGTTACTTGATATACTTTCTTATTCTTCTTACGATATCGATTCTACGAGTGATAGCGAATAGTTCTGACTAGATTCTTCCTGGCACTCTTCGTTTTACGATATCGAAAAATAATTTTTTTCCGAAAATTCATTTTTCTCAGTTTTCACCCCCCGACATTTCAATAGCAAAGAATTATTTTATCACAGCTCGATCTCTACGAGTGATAAGGAAAAAGTTCTGACTAGATTTGATTCTGGCAGTCGTTTCTTACAATATCGAAAATACCTTTCTGAAAATTCATTTTCCCAGTGTACACCCCTCGAGATTTCAATAGCAAAAAAAATTATTTTATCACCGCTCGATTCTACGAGTGATAAGGAATAGTTCTGACCAGATTTCATTCTGGCAGTCGTTTCTCACGATATCGAAAATATTTTTTCCGAAAATTCATTTTCCTCAGCTTCGTTTCCGACATTTCAATAGCAAGGAATTATTTTATCACAGCCTCGATTCTACGAGTGACAAGGAATAGTTCTGACCAGATTTCATTCTGGCAGTCGTTTACGATATCGAAAATAATTTTTTCTGAAAATTCATTTTTCTCAGTTTACACTCGACATTTCAATAGCAAGGAATTATTTTATCACAGTTCGATTCTACGAGTGATAAGGAATAGTTCTGATTAGATTTCATTCTGGCAGTCGTTTCTACGATATCGAAAATAATTTTTTTCTCAAAATTCATCTTTCTCAGTGTACACCCCGAGATTTCAATAGCAAGGGAATTATTTTATCACAGCTCGATTCTACGAGGGATAAGTGAATACTTGACTGGATTTCATTCTGGCAGTCGTTTCTACGATGTCGAAAATAATTTTTATCAGTGTACACCTCCTAGTAACCGATAGCAAAGAAATCCTTTTTTCGACGTGAAAATATTCACATTTGATCACTCTTCCACTTTGGAATAGTATCGAATATAGATAGTTCAGGAATATTCATTTTAATTCAGTCCACAGTCGCGATTATGTCATTCGGAATCGAAGGAAAAAGTACGTGAACCAAATTCGTAAGTATTTATCAATTCCTTCGTAATGGCGGAAAAGGGGGAAACACGCCACCGGTCAATCGGGTTTGTTCGGGATTTTGCAAATTTCACCATTCATGTTTTTTTACGAGACGAGCTGCGATTACTGATGAGGGTGTGGTATTTGTTCATACCCTATATTTCCTATATTGCTGTTGCTAAAAGGATTTATTGTAGCATCTTCCATGTTATTGCAGAATAACGCCTTTATTATTGAATTTGGCTTATCCTCACTTGAGTTTTCGATTAATGTGAAGTTATCCACGGTTGTTCGTCCAATGCTTTGGGTATGTAAAGAGTCGCAGTTGGGATTGAGGAAATTTTACGTGCAGCGTTGCCAAGTTTCCTGGATATCATAGCCGCGAGTTTGATGCTTTTTTGTGCATATTTTCCCACAATGAATGATTGTTGATACCTCTCGACCGCGATTCATAGGATTAATTCTTAGAAGTCAATTCGGATATATCTTCGTGGTTAAGTGAGTTATGGTTATGAGTGAAAACATTGAATCTAATAACATCATTTTTGGCACATTTCGTTTATATCTCGGTTAATACTGGATTTATTCAGTTGACAATTTTTTTTCATTCAGTCGATCTTGAGTAACTCGTAGAATATACCGATATTCTGGGGCCCCATTAGTAACCGTCCGGAAGACGGGAAAATAAAAAAAATCAAATATTTTTGATTATTAATATCCGGTTGAGTTATTGACGAACTAAAAATTTCTTCATCGTCGATCTGAATAACTCATAAAATGTACCAGCTAAATCATTGAAAGTTAAATTTTTCGTCCACGATTTTAAATCTGGAATATTTCATAGTTGGCTATTGGACGAACTAAAAATTTTCTTCATCAAAACGTTTGGAATAATCAACAGAATGCAATATTAACTGAGATATTAGCGAAAATATGTCAAAATGACAGCTTCTATTTTCTGCTGTCTTCCAGACGGTGCCCCAAATTGATTTGAGACTATGGGTATACTCTATGGGTTACTCAGATCGTTTTGGTAACCAGTAACGTTCGTCCATTAATAACTATGAAATAATCAGATTTAAAACCGTGGACAGAAAATTTTTGCGGCCCAAATTGATTTGAGAGTACAGGTGCATTCTATAGGTTATTCAGATTGTTTTGGCGAAGAAAATTTTTTAGTTCGTCCAATATTAACTTTGACATATTCAGATTTAAAACCGTGGACAGAAAATTTTGGCGTCCCAAATTGATTTGAGAGTATAGGTGCATTCTATAGGTTATTCAGATTGTTTTGGCGACGAAAATTTTTAGTTCGTCCAATATAACCGAGATATTAGCGAAAATATGTCAAAAATGACAGCTTCTATTTTCTGCTGTCTTCCAGACGGTGCCCCAAATTGATTTGAGACTATGAGTATACTCTATGGGTTACTCAGATCGTTTTGGTGGAAGAATTGTTAACGTTCGTCCAGTATTAACCGAGATATGAGCGAAAATATGTAAAAAATTATGGTTTTATCCATTTTCTGTCTTCCAGACGGTGCCCCAAATTGATTTGAGACTATGGGTATACTCTATGGGTTACTCAGATCGTTTTGGTGGGAGAATTGTTAACGTTCGTCCAGTATTAACCGAGATATGAGCGAAAATATGTAAAAAATTATGGTTTTATCCATTTTCTGTCTTTCAGACGGTGCCCAAATTTTTGGAATATGTGAATTAAATGTTTAGAAAATTTTGGCGCCCCGAATTGATTTGAAGTATAAGTGCATTCTATAGGTTATTAAGATTGTTTTGGTGAAGAAAATTTTTTAGTTCGTCCAATATTAACCGAGATATTAGCGAAAATATGTCAAAAATGACAGCTTCTATTTTCTGCTGTCTTCCGGACGGTGCCCCAAATTGATTTGAGACTCTGAGTATATTTTATGGGTTGGTCAGATCGTTTTGGTGGAGAAATTGTTAACGTTCGTCCAGTATTAACCGAGATATAAGCGAAAATATGTCAAAAATGATAGTTTACATTTTCTCCTGTGTTCCGGACGGTGCCCCAAATTGATTTGAGGCTATGAGTTCATTCTGTTGATTATTCCAAACGTTTTGATAGAGAAAATTTTTTAGTTCGTCCAATATTAACTTTGACATATTCAGATTTAAAACCGTGGACAGAAAATTTTGGCGCCCCAAATTGATTTGAGAGTATAGGTGCATTCTATAGGTGATTCAGGCGAGTAGTTTGCGTCAACACATGTTCACCTCCTACGAGAGATGAAGATGGGTTGCGGAAACTTAGGTGGCTACCTCCAAGTGGTATCGCTGGATAACGGGGTTGACAAGGAAAATCCAGTGGGAATGACCAGAAATGGTCAAAGCCTGCGGATCTCTAAGTCAATCTCAAACCAAATGCCACCACAACATGGCTTAATCCAAGGCGTCAAGCGACCCGTGCCGAGGATGGATGATCCCTGAGCCAGTCAGGTATCACAAACGGAGCCTCTGGGATACAGGCGACCTCCCAGAGTAATTTGTCTTACACCTGCGCAGGGGCACGAGGTGGGACGCCCTTTCCCCACACTCGTGGGAACAAAATGGAAACCAAAACGAAAAACAACCCTGAGAACCCAGTTGAAGAAAACCCAACACCGCTAGGGGGTATGGAAGTCGAGGAGATTCCAGTCGAATCGCACTCGGCACCAGAAACCGCAAACGAAACCGAGGGGGGATCAGCAGATGGTCAAACACCCGCTGAAAACTCCAGGAAACAGGAACAAAACCTCTGGAGGCAGCGGCAGTTCCGCTAAACCCAGAAACACCTGCCCTAGACACGTCGCGTCATATGTAAATCGTTTACATCTGGCGCGTAAAGAGCTCTAGGAGCTGAAGAAGACAGGTGCGGATCGCGGAGGCCAAGGCAGCTGGGAAGAAATTAAACCCAGGAAACGCCGAAGCAACCGACGCGATCCACACCCAGAAGCAAAACTGGCTTCACTGAACGAACTTCCAGCATCGCTGGAAGCAGCAGGCAGCCAGAAACCCGAACAAGAAGAGGGACCGCTCACAGAGAAGCCCAACCCTCTTCCACGGAGAGCACGCAAGGGTGAAGAAACCTAGATCGGACCAACCAGTGGCTGTCTCTGCCTGCTAACCCAACTGAGCAGGGCAGTATAGGAGGTCCAAGAGGTCTGAAGATGGCTGTTGCTCTGGAGAGTTATCCAGATCACCAGTTATCAGACGACCAAGAGATTCTCCTGCAGGAAGCAATACCGGGGAAATTTCAAGTGTGAGCCGGGTAAGGGTCCGAACTTCAGGAACAGCTACGTCCACAAGGGCGTGCTGGTCCTGACATGCTCGGATGAAAACCGCTAAATCCTGGCTACTTGAGAGTATCCCGACTGATACCTTGGGAGGGGCTGTCCAAAAAGTAGGTCTAGCCGAGGACATCCTGTAATACCTCCAAGGTAGTGGTATGGATTCCAAAGCTATTTGGTAAAATGGAAACCAAAAAGATTCTTCAGCTCATCAAAACCCAGAACATGGGTATAGTTATTGAAGAATGGCTTGTCATCAAGAGACAAGAGGAGGCCCGGGTCTAACCCTTTGTCTTTCAAATCGACGAGACCTCCTTGAAGAACCTGCAAGCCAGGGGAATGAAAGCATTCCTGGGGCTAACGCAGGTAAACTTCAAGCTAGTTAGCCGGAACAGGAACATTCCTGATGCTGCGGCAGTTCAAGCCAACCTGCAGCATAGTAAGGTGCTACTGCAACCCTGTGCAGAATATTTGCACAGGCAACACCGACGTGGCCCCTAATACAAGAACCATGGCTGGTCAAAGGGCGAGTATCAGGCCTCGAACATCCAAGGGTAAGCTTATTTATAATCTAAACTGTGGAAACGCCAGATCCTGCATTATTGCCAGGAATGATTTGAAATCTGATAGAATTCTGTTACAGGGACATAACAGCAATCAAGACGACCTACATCAAGGCTGGAGTAGAGAGGAACATAGTACTAGCCTCCGTCTACATGCCTTATGACTCAACAAGCCCTCCACCATCAGAACAAGTGAGGGCCTTGGTTAAACACTGTGAGGACCACAAACTCCAGCTTATCATCGGAGCCGATGCAAACGCCCATAACACAGTGTGGGGAGCACCGACACGAACACAAGAGGTGAGTCATTGCTTGAATTTATTGTCTCCAGTAACCTGAAGTACTTAATAGAGGCAATGAGCCAACCTTCGTAACCCGTAATAGACGGGAAATCATTGACATCACTTTGGGCTCTTCTTTGGTGGTTCGGCACGTCGGCAAATGGGCAGAATCTGAGGAACCTTCAAACTCAGATCACCGACACATACATGTGGAGATTGGCTATGCCAATGAACCGCAGTTATGTGTCGGGATCCCAGGAAAACCAACTGGCCGGGGTACCGAGGAGCTCAGGGCAAATCTCACAAATTTCAAAATGTCAAACCTAACTCAAATACAATTCATGAAATAGAGCAAACCTCCCTAATGTTACAGGAGGCCATAATAACTTCATATCATAATAACTGCCCTTTGAAGCGCAGCACCACTATAAGGTACAGTGAGCTGGTGGAACACCGAACTCACATATCTTAGAAATAAAACGCGCAAACTATTCAATCGTGCGAAAAAACTGGTGACTGGGAGGATTATTCCAAAACTCTCACAGAATACAACAAAAAATCAGAGGGGAACAAAGAAAGTCATGGAAGAAGTTCTCTGAGGACATAGAACAAACCTCAGAAAGAGCAAGACTCCACCGCATCCTTTCCAAAGACCCCATCAATCCGTTGGGGACTCTAAAAAAACCCAACGGCAATTACACCAACACTGGGAAGGAAACTATGGAACTCTTTGCTCTATACACACTTCCCAGGATCCACTGTCACCACAAATCAAAACCCCAGATATGAAATCCCTGCAAACCTTCATTTGAGGGCTAAAAGGGCAGACTGGGAAGTGGCTAAACGAACGGTAATTCATTCAAAAGTAGTGTGGGCAATAAACTCCTTCAAGCCTTACAAGTCTCCGGCCCAGATGGAGTATTTCCATACTACTCAGAGCGGAGTTGAATATCTAGCACCAGAACTGTGCAGACTGTACAGGCTGAGCCTAGCATTGGGATGGCTACCTCAAACCTGAAAACTGTAAATGTGGTCTTTATTCCGAAACCTGGACGAGACCTCATATGACCAGGCAAAGGCATACAGACCAATAAGCCTATCGTCGTTTCTTCTGAAAGGCTTAGAAAACTGATAGATAGAGACATAAGGAAACCGCTCTTGTAGAACGGCCTTTACATCAAAACCAACATGCCTATCTAACAGGAAAATCATGCGAGACAGCACTTCATCAGCTTGTTTCAAGGTATTTGAAGAGTCTCTAGCAAACAAAGAAATTGCACTATGCACTTTCTAGACATCGAAGGAGCCTTCGACAACACCTCCTTTGAAAGTATGGTCTCTGCGGCCACTGAAGAGGATTGACGAAACCACCTGCAGGTGGATACACTCAATGCTTCATAATAGACTGGTCCAAGCCAACATGTTCGAGGAAACAGAGCAGGTTGAAATTTCCAGAGGTACCCCACAGGGGCATACTCTCCCCTTCTGTGGACATGGTTGTAGACGAACTGCATTCTCTGAATAACCAAGGGTATTACTCTCAAGGGTATGCAGATGACTTGGTCATCCTCATCAAGGGAAAGAATACTCGAACAACCTCAGAGCTAATGCAAAATGCACTGAGGACAGTAGAGGAATGGTGTAACAGAGAGAGCCTAAGGGCAAATCCGAACAAAACAACACTAATTCCCTTCACCCGGAGAAGAAACATGGGAGATCCATACCTCCTAGACTATTCGGTGAAACATTACAAGTAGTAGAGCAGGTGAAATATCTAGGCTGATTCTGACAAGAAACTAATCTGGAACCCGCATCTTCAACATGTAACCAACAAAAGCAAGATAACCTTCATGATGTGCAGGAGAGCTTTTGAAAACCTGGGGCTTAAACCGAAAGCCATGCACTGGCTTTACACAGCGGTAATAAGACCAAGAATAACTTATGGCTCACTCTTATGGTGGCCAAAACAAATCAAAGACAGGCAAAATCAACCTTGGGAAAATCCAGAGGCTTGCCTGTCTCTGCATCACGGGTGCAATGAACAGCACTCCAACAGCTGAATGGAAATCATCCTAAACCTCGAACCCCTTGACTTACATGTCATTGGAGAGGCCAGGATGAGTGCATACAGACTGAAACAAACGAAAACTGGAGAATCCGAACAACTGGACATACCAGAATCACTCATGTAATCAACATCGAAGAACTCGAAATGATTTCAGATTACATGCAACCCCTATACTCATTCGGAAAACCATTCGAAACACGAATTGATGAATCTGGATGGGCCCCGAGTATAGAATCACAATCAACTGCGGACATAGTCTGGTATACAGACGGTTCAAAGACAGTTGAAGGAACGGGAGCAGGAATACATGGGGTAAGGCCAAGAAGGATTACATAATACCACTTGGTAAATGCTCCACGATATTCCAAGCTGAAACATCTATCATGGTATGCATTCAGAAGAATCTAGAAAGTGGTTATAGGAAAACACATCTACATTCTATCTGACTGTCAAAGTCTATCAAAGCACTCAACTCTACACAGATAAAGTCCAAACTGGTCTGGGACTGCCTCCAGAACCTCATCGAGCTGGCAAACACAACAAGGTCACCTTGATGTGGGTGCCAGGTCATAGAGGCATTGAAGGCAACGTCAAAGCGGACCAGCTAGCTAGCCCAGCATCTGAAACGCTCTTCACAGGGCCAGAACCTGCACACGGGATTAGCAAAAACCGATGCAGGACCCTGATCGACGAGTGGATAAACAGCAGACACCAACAATACTTGGGATCAAACTGTCGGGCAAATACACAGCAAAGTCATGGTAGGGCATCCAAACTGGACCCTGACGGCTGACCTTCTGAACCTGAACAGAACGAAGGCTCGTATAATAATAGGTCTGTTGACTGGACACTGCGGCCTAAGAAAACACCTAAACACCATGGGAGTACGCAGGGAAACCGTGGAGTGTAGGCTGTGTGATGAAGAGGAGGAAACAGCCTCTCATATCATCTTCGACTGTGACGCCCTAAGTAGTAGGCGACACAGAACCTTTGGAGAGATCAGCCCGGAAACAGACATGAATCCGAAGAACCTTATCAACAGGCTTCTTAACCTAATTAAAGGCACAAACCTGTTTGAATGAGGAACCACTGACGACAGAGTGATACAATAGACCCCAGCTGGTCGCAGTGTCAAGGGAAGCTAAGTGCCAACCCTGTCTCTGGCTCGTCAGCCTCAAACCAACCAACCAACCATAGGTGATTCAGATTGTTTTGGTGAAGAAAATTTTTTAGTTCGTCCAATATTAACCGAGATATTAGCGAAAATATGTCAAAAATGACAGCTTCTGTTTTCTCCTGTCTTCCAGACGGTGCCCCAAATTGATTTGAGACTATGAGTATACTCTATGGGTTACTCAGATTGTTTTGGTGGAAGAATTGTCAACGTTCGTCCAGTATTAACCGAGATATGAGCGAAAATAGTAAAAATTATGGTTTTATCCATTTTCTGTCTTTCAGACGGTGCCCCAAATTGTTTTGAGACTAGAGGTGCATTCTGTTGATTATTCCAAACGTTTTGATGGAGAAATTTTTTTAGTTCGTCCAATATTAACTTTGACATATTCAGATTTAAAACCGTGGACAGAAAATTTTGGCGCCCCAAATTGTTTTGAGAGTAGAGGTGCATTCTGTTGATTATTCCAAACGTTTCGATGGAGAAAATTTTTTAGTTCGTCCAATATTAACTTTGAAATATTCAGATTTAAAACCGTGGACAGAAAATTTTGGCGCCCCAAATTGATTTGAGAGTACAGGTGCATTTTATAGGTTATTCAGATCGATTTGGTGGAGAAAATTTTTTAGTTCGTCCAATATTAACCGAGATATTAGCGAAAATATGTCAAAAATGACAGTTTTTATTTTCTCCTGTCTTCCGGACGGTGCCCCAAATTGATTTGAGGCTATGGGTATATTCTATGGGTTACTCAGATCGTTTGGGTGAAAAAATTGTTAACGTTCGTCCAGTATTAACCGAGATATAAGCCAATAATGATATAATATGCCAATAATGATGTTATTAGATATATCCGAATTGACTTCTTAGAATTAATCTATGAATCATGATCGAAAATTATCAACAATCATTCATTATTGGGAAAAATGTGCACAAAAAAGCAGGAAACTTGGCAACGCTGCGCGTAAAATTTCCTCCATCCCAACTGCGACTCTCTACACGTCACAAAGCGTGGACGGAAAACCGTGGATAACTTCACATTAATTAATTTGCTGGGTGGAAATGAGGTTATGAATGCTTCGCTTCGACATAAAAAGAAATTCAGATAAATTACCTTGGAAATATCTACATCACAAAGGGTTTGAAATTTATTTTATTTCCCTAATGGCAGCATACCTATGTGACGCCAGTAACGTTCCTCGTTTAAAACAAAGTTATTATATTATAAATTATAATACTAAATACTGATTACTGATTGCAGAGTGCTGCCGTTTCCTAAATGACAGATTTTACGGAGAAAATATACTATACTGAATACTGCGTGCTGCCGTTTCCTAAATGACAGATTGTACCAGATTTGACGGAGAAAATGTACTAAATCGAGTACCTATTCTTCTGCGATTGACTAGAGGTTCTTTCGACTGTTTCTTGGTGTCGTGTAATCACAGAACTATAACATATGTTATAGTTCTGTGCGTGTAATCTACACTGCACTTTGAATCAGCTGCTTTTCAGTGTAATTACGCAAACAAATGAAAAATATAAGTGTACACTGAACTCACTGAAGTAAGAAGTTAGGTTTGTTTATCTATGGGTTAGGGTTAGAAACATTTGTTATTATTT
Source organism: Gonioctena quinquepunctata (assembly GCA_018342105.1). Lineage (NCBI taxonomy): Eukaryota > Metazoa > Arthropoda > Insecta > Coleoptera > Chrysomelidae > Gonioctena > Gonioctena quinquepunctata. Next base: position 16,546 of record JAFIRS010005445.1, on the reverse strand, counting down.
TTGTGCTCAAATTTTGGAAATGGCGAACAGAAAAGAAGTGATGAAAAATATGTTTACTGATGAACATGAAGATAGCTCGTTCTACTTCAATTATTAATCGGACCAGTAGTGGAGACAATGAAGATTAGTTAGTGATGACCTTATTGCAAATTTCAAATTTAATTATGTCCATTTTGAAGTAGAGATCCAAGTTCCCATAAATTAATTAAAAATCTGTTCATAATCATAAATTAATTACATTACAAGTCAACATTACCGTAACATTAACCACACATTTTGTTTGAGTGCATTTCACACCTCCTTTCGACTAGGTGGAGATAAACTACACCTCGTCTACACTGGTATAAATCCAATCAGCAAACGAATACTAAAATCGAGTGTAAATTACACCCAGTGTAGCAAAGTGCTACACTTCCTATGCAAACGAAAGGACCTTAGGAAAAATTAATTTGACATTTTTGGATCCCGCTTAGTTGGAGAGCACTTATTTAGCTCATATCATTTTGGCTTGGCAACATTGAAAATCAAAGGAATCGCACTTATCAACGATGACTTTGCACTGTGCGAAAAATATAGAAGCAAATTCCCATTTTCATGGAGCAGAACAAACGCGGCGTTTTTACGTCAACTGTTAATTGATACTTAGTGTTCAGGTTAAAGTTTCGGGATGCCCATTAATAGAAAATTTCATTTCTCCCATTATGTTTTAATTACCAGTTGCCACAAACTCACCAAACCAGACGGCACTTCCATAATGAATTATTTTTTTGTTATATTTGTCTATAGAAAAGGAGAGAGCAACGCTGAAAGTAAAACTCGAACCAACAAAAAGCGGCGGCTAGTTTTGAAGTACTCTGATTGGCTGGAGGCAAGAAGTCAGCTTCATTAAGCTGATATGGAAGTCTGCCTTTAGATTTTCATCATTGCCAACTTAAAATAAAACTTCAAAAGTTCTGCCTCTCTAATGAAAATTGTTTGACTTTGGTTGTTTGGAAAATCGGCAATTTCATATACCAATTCAGTTACTATTTGGTCATGAAGCGCTTATATATTTCTTATATCAAATGTGTCATTCATAGAAATTTTGTGTCAGTTAATTGGGAATTCAAAATTAGATGCCAGCGCCATAGTGGCAAAAATTCAAACCAGACATACTTGCATTGTTTGTCTGTTTTCTCAGAGGTTATACACTTGTGTTCGGAGTTTTTCTGAAAATATTTCCATTTGGTATAATTTTCCACTTTTTTTGTGTAGTGTTATTCATTTCAAGACTCTGGTGAAGTGGTGTATTTAAATCTTTAGACAATATAATTTGCGAAAACTCTCTTTGAAGGAGACAAAGTATGCTCTAAACTGCTTTCAAAAAAAAAACTTTTTCGAAGTTTCTGAACAGCTTAGTGAAGTCATCGGGAATTATAATGAAATGTTATTTGTGAATGTTCGAATTAAAAATAAAACTAACAAAAACAGTTTTTGAAGTAAAAATTCTTTACGCACGTTACGAAAAGTGTGATCGGGCGAGGCGAACGGTCTCGACAAAGGTGAGTGCGTATCTCATACTAGTTGCTGGCGTCGTAGCGTCACATGCAGCGTTCCTTTCTCCTTGTCTATTTTCTCCCTCTACTAATACGCGGCATTCTACTCTCGACATTGGGGCGCGGTTGATTCTCTGTTCTTTTCTTGTCTCTCTCTCTCTCTTTCTCCTTGTTACTCTTCCGTATTTCGGCCTCGCGTTTCTACAATTTACCTCAGCAAATTTTTTAAATATAGAATAACATAAAATTCAACTAATACGTAAATAATAAAATACTTATTAATCGTAGAGGTTCACCATTACAAATAATTGGTGACATCGTGATTGAACATGACAATAATCAAATGGAAGTTGATGATGAAAATCCCACTATAGATCATGTACAAAAACCGAGACAAATTATTGGAGTGAGGTAAATTAATTTTATTTTTATAATCATTCATGACTAATAATAATTTACTAAATTTACCAAACTAAAATGATGAAATTATAGGTTATTAGAAAATTAATATATGGATATGTATATACATGTATATTTTATACATATATAAACATATATATATATATATATATATATATATATATATATATATATATATATATATATATATATATATATACATATATATATATATATATATATATATATATATATATATATACATATATATATATATATCTAGATGGAGCTAAAGAAGTTTTACTTCAGTCGTGTGGTCTAAAGCAGTCGACATCTTTGTGACGTCCCATAGAAAAATATGATCGAATATCCTGTTTTTCGCAAATAACATCATCAAAAATGAACACTGAATTTGGTTTGGCCTCAGAGGGCTGCACAATGTCTCCATTATTACTGAATGTGAAAAAGCCCAATCCTTTTATTGGTGCTAACACATTGCGCAAGTATTCATATTTTGGTTGATTCAAACACTTTGAATAGAGATGCACGTTTGCAAATCGCAATCCTTGTGGATGTGTGAGTAGATATATCATCCCATTTGTTTTTCCGCAATTTGAATGGGCCAATTATAAGCCCCCGAACTGATGATGGAAGTAGTGGACCATGACGAATGATCCCATTTAATCCAGTCCCGATTTTCTCATCTAAATTATCTACCGCAAAATCTTCTTTCTGCTTGACAATGCGCATTGCTTGGCAGTTGGACACTTAATAATCAGCATTTTATGAAACATATTTTATTTAAATGTCTACTACCGTACGGAACAGACGTAAAAGAAGCGGTGTTGCATCCAATAAAAAAGGTCGCGGATTTGTGAATTCATTAATCAATAAGCTACCATTTGAATTGCATTAACCTGGGGGCTATCAATATTGTGGACCCGGCACCAAGTTTCAAAAACGATTGGCTCGCAACGATCCGGGCATCAATAAATTGGATAGGGCCTGTAAAACACGACATTCAATATTCAGAGAATCTCGACGATATTGAAGCTAGGCATAAAGCAGACAAACAACTTGAATACAGTGCTTGGAATAGGGTCAAATCGAAGGACGCAAGCATTCGTGAGAGAGCAGCCGCACTACTCGTCACCAACATAATGAAGGCAAAAAGGCGTTTCGGTATGGGTTGTAATGTAGACAATGTCAAACGAAGAGAAAAATAAATCGAAGAAAAAGGAAAAAAAAAATTGGGGAATTTAAAAAGAAAGGATGAATTACATAAAGCTGGAGGTAATAAATTCGTGACAAACAACAGAAAAATGGCCACAACAATGGCATTGAAAGCAGCACGTAAATATTTGGAAGAAGCAGGCGGAAAGAAAAAAATTCGCACACCTCGCAGTGTTGGTGGAATTTTGCCATTGATTCCAATTTTTGCCGGATTGACTGCATTGGGTAGTTTGGCTGGTGCTGCTGCAGGTGTAACTAGAGCCATAAATTCAGCAAGGGCGAGCAGGGATGGTTTGAAGGAAGTACAACATCATAACAGAAATATGGAGGCAATAGCTTTGGGAAAAAAGGGTAGTGGCATATTCTTGAAACCATATCGCAAAGGCCTCGGTATCTACCTCAAACCATATACAACAAAAAACTAATTGATGCCCTACCTCTTAAACCTCTCACAGATATCGAACTGACATATTATGCCAAACAATTGAAAATTCCACATTTTCGTGGTGTGTTCATGCGTGATAATTTGCCCACCTCAGGACCACGTAATCATGAAACAGCCATCATTAATTTGGATGGAATCAGCGGTCGAGGAACACATTGGGAGATTTACCCCCACCAGTGGAGTTGGTTCATTACTTCCGAAAAGGTACAAATGCAGTCGAAAAAATTACGTATAATTATGAACGTGAGCAGAAATACAATGCAGTTGTGTGTGGACACTTCACCTGAAATGGATTTCACACCAGAAATGGATCGGGAGGCTATTAAGAGAATGGGGCACTCCCTCATCGCATATTCAAGATTACGTAGCTTGAAAAAAATAAGTAGAGATCAACTTGCAGATATGCCCAAAGAGGTCATGATTTCTTGTGCAGCTAATGAAATTGCATAGGTTTGGGAAAGACTTCCCAAACACCTTCAAGAGGATATCGATATTTTAAAATATAAATATTGCTATGAACGTCATATGGACAATGCAAGTGTTGGAACATCAAATTCCAGTGATGTGAATGACGAACCCATACCTCGAAAACTATTTTGCTATTATTGCAATATCGATGATTGTAATATTGGTGCCAATAACAATCAAATTGAATTGCGGCACACAATTCCGCCGAGGAAAATTGTATCACATGTGTTGTGAACAACAATAAAATGATTTGTTTTCAGATGAATGCAATCAGTCATGTCACGAAAGTTCGAGCTCAAGCTGTTGGATCCAGTGTCTTGAGTGCAGACTTCTACCCACCCATTGAACAGGATAAGAATAGCCGTTATGGATTGGGGCTTTTGGGATTCTATGGATGCAACACAATCCACAATGTTACGGAAACAAACAACATGATCACTTTTGCCACCCCTGTAGAGGAAACTACACTCAGTATGATATAAAAATACCAAGTGGTGCATATGAGATAGAAGAAATAAATGCTGTTATCCAACGAGAACTTGAATTCCACGTATTCCATGGCGCGAAACATGATGACACTACATTGGATGAATTGTTCAGTCTTCGAGCAAACAATAATACATTCAAATGTATGATGAAATCAAAGTATATGGTGGACCTGAGACATAAAAACTCAATAGCATCCTTGTTGGGATTCGAGAAAAAAGAATTCAGTGCGAATCGCATGCATAAATCTACATCTCCTGTAAATATTGTACCAGTGAGACTCATTCGATTGGATTGCAACATCATTTCAGGATCATACATACATGACGAAGAGAATCATATCCTTTTTTCATTCGATGTTGAGCCGGGCTCTAATATAACAAAAGAACCAAACATTATTTATATGCCCATCAACCCGGAAGGACGTCAGTTCATCGACAACATTACTCTACGCATATTGGATCATCGAAATAATCTCATTGATTTCGGTAGTGTGGAAGAAATAGTTGTCATATTGGAATTGAAGAAATTGCAATAACGAATGTAATGGGTTTTTGCTACAACAAACGACAAAACAGTGAATACGAAATATTTTCACCAAACAAAGGTCGTCGTCCATCAAATATCGCCAAAAAGAAGGTCATTCCACAAGTGTTTGTTGAACAGCAGACATACATTATCAGCGAGAGATCTTAATTTTCTGAAATCTATTGGACTCAGAATACGACAACAACAACGATAAAATGGTGCTGAAGCAAACAGTGACAGTTGAATATTTTCAATGAACCAGTCCGTATTCTCTCATAAGTCTGCATGAGCATACCTATAAACCGTATGGATCACCATTATTTAAAAATTCAGATGAAATCCGAATTGCAATCAACAATCAAGATGTAATACTGGACATTGCCGACAGTTTCATTTACATTGAGGGAAAATTCACTCCAAAAGAACAAAACAAAGTATGCTATCTTTCCAACAATGCTTTGGCATTTCTCTTCGATGATATCCGCTATGAAATGGGTGGTGAGCAAGTTGCCGCTGTTCGAAAACCAGGCATAACATCCACAATGAAGAATATGGTTTCATTTGGTCAATCACATTCTCACATGCTTTTGACAACTGGATGGGGACTTTCCTACACAAAACAACACATCATCGATGGAGTCAATCACATATTCAGTGGAAAACTTCCTCTCAAGTATTTGATGGGTTTTGCTGAGGATTACAAGAAGAGCATTCTGAATGCAAAACAAGAACTGATTTTGATTATAGCACGCTCATTCAAGAATTCATATATTGGAGAAGTTGATGCCACTTTGGAAATTACAAAGATTGAATGGAAAATAAGACATGTTGTGCCCGATGACAAGCAGAAGCTCAAATTATTCAGCAGGATCAATAAGAGTGTTCTAAATTCAAAAATCAAGCTGGCTTATCGTATGTGGGATCTTTATGAATTACCTTCATTACGTAGCACATCTTCAGACATATGGGCAATAAAAACAACCAACACTTTGGAAACACCTCGCTTCATAATTATTGGTTTTCAAAGTACCAACGCATCCGAAAACAGAACATTGGGTATGACAAAATTCATAAATGCAGACATAAATAACATTCGTGTGTATTTGAACTCTGAAGTCTACCCATATGAACGTTGGAATCTGGACTTTGATAAAAAAACTATTCTCTTCAGCTTACTATGCATATGAGGACTTTCAACGTAGTTATTATGACAAAGATAAGAGTGAACCTCTTATGGATCTTGAGGAATTTCAACAGAATCCCTTATTCATCATTGATTGTTCACATCAACCGAATGCAACAAAATCATCTACAGTGGATATCAAGCTGGAGTTTGAAACACGAAAAACCAAATTTCCAGGCAACACCAAATCTACGCACTCATTATACACGACACTTTTTTGACCTACAATGCATTGGATGGCTCTGTTCGTAATTCATATTAAACAAAAAAACTTGAATTATATTAATGTTTTTCAATTATATTGTATTCATGATGTGTAATAAATAAATACATTTCTCGAAAATATGTTTTTATTTCAATAAATTACAATTGCATATTATACATGCTTCGATACAACGAAGTTGCCCCAAAGCAACATTACATCCGAAACATTTGAATGAAGGAGTTGTCGGTGTGTGGATCTTGTGGATTTCCACATGATCATATGTCCCCTGACGAATATTGTAAGTCATCAAATATCTGCGGAAGCACCACATGCATAGATACCTCACGCCAAATATACCAATCCTAACTTCCACAAGCGAAACGATATAGCAAGCTCTGCCATCCATGTCAGAGTTGGACAAAGTTGTTCTTCTCACTAGCACATCATTGTTTGAAATGTCACTCTCAATACCTTCATCATCATCGTTCGTAGGAAGGAGGATTTCTTCTTATTCAATCATCATATCTTCTACATAACCACCCTTGAAATCTTTAGTATAGTTCAATTGATTGTCTATAACTGAAATCATTTGAAGATTATTCTCGATGGAATTAATTGTATTATTATATTCTGAAATCTTCGGTAGTATGAATACTTATGAGAACAGGAGTATAGTATTTATATAGATGGAGTCTTCCACTTTGCAAGTCTGAATGCATGCGTCGTGTGTGGTTGCACAACCCCCACCACCCACTAGAAAGCTTATTAATATGAGTCTGGAGAGAGGGAGATAATGTTGAGAATTTCTGTATGTATACTCCACCACACCACACCTTCTTCACAGATAGAATGTGTACAAAATTTCCATAGTTTCCTAGTTTCTGTTTCAGCAAAAATTGAATTCTCAAGTTGAGAAAGTCGAGGCCGACTCAACAACATGGTGGCTACGTGATGACGTGTTGGTTGAGGACGTCACCGAAACTGGGCCAATCCAATTCAATCATGTGTCATCCACAACGTTGGATGAGGGGGAAGTAGAACTAAATTGGGATAATGGGCGATATATGCCAGAGATTGTTGATGGCAGTGACGATGGTGAATCAGATGCCACCATCGAGGTGGAAGAGGCTGATGAGCGGAATGATGACGTCAACATTAACATCAATAATGAGGCTCCGATGGAACTCAATGACGAGTTTTTTGAATATGTAGATGTCATATTTCGACAATTTGATGATGAGGAACTCGATTGAGACTCTCAAGGTTGGAGAGATGAGCTCCATCGGGTGTTTTTTTTAGTGGGTAACGCGGAGCTCAGTGATTCCCACACTACCTGTCAGGTGTCCTTAACGGATTTTCTTCACCCTCAAAAAAAATAATAATGTAGGAATAAATCATTTGATGAATGGTTTATAATTGTTTATTTCTCAAAATACATTTCAAATATGTTTTTTTTGTCTGCTTCATAATTTCTTTTTTCGAAATCTTCACATCGTGATAGTCTCCAGGTGGGCGGTACAATTAGTGGCTGCAGATGCATTTTTCTTCTCCAACTCTTCAATCCTTTTACATAGATCATCATATTTTCCATCGAAAGTAGTTTTGGGTTGGTTATTTTTTTTTTGTAGGAACGTCAACACGTCCTCAGATATCTCTTCAACCAATGTTCGCATGGTAGTATTCGTGGCTTAAGAATTTGTTGTTTAGCTACATTTAGTTTTTCTTCGAGACGATGTGACATTGGGAGTGATGATGCATTAGTACATTTCCTTTTCCGACCAAATTTGTCTATTACATTACTCATCCTTCCACATGGAATGACAAAGCCACACTACTGATCAATGAAATAATGATTTTTGATATTATATATATAACGTTTGAGTGTTGTGAGAATATAAAATTATTTGTTCGTCATTTCTGCATTCAATAATGTAATGAGAAGGTCCAACCTACTGTCTCGTCGGGATTTGTATCATATTGGTGGCCAAATGAATCAATTATGTTCTGGCACATTCGAATATTTTCCATGGGATCACATTGATAAAACTCAATGTCCACATGGCCCCATGGCAATGTTTGTGTTGTATTAGGGATGATGAATCGCTTATCGACATCAAATGAGAGCGCCACTTTATTTCTAAATTCAGTAAACATGTCATGTGAGATGCTTCTGAATGAATTCATCTTCCTAAAAATGTTACCACCATTTTCAATAATTTTTTTGTAATAATCAAGAGTCAATTGGTTCTTTATCACTGATCTTTTCACACCCTTAGCCTTCTTAACTTCAGTTGCAAGCGATTGTACATAGTATGCTTTAGCACCAGTACCATAGAAACTAATAGGATCATTGGGAAACTCATCCTTGAAATTACTCAAGACAGATGGCATTACTGGCATATTGAATTTATTTTGTTCCCCAAATTTGTCTACATTGCTTTTTATGAATTCATAGAAATCGTTTGTATTTACTTTTAAAATTAGCGAATCAGTGTTGGTATAGAGGAAGAGAAGCATTCTGACCAAACTCTCTTTTAATGCATCCATAGTAAAAATCATACATAACTGTTTTGGATAATTCCAAAATACAGAATCCCAAGTACATTGGTTTATCGTAATGCACTTTCACTTTATCCATTTGAATGGCAACAAAGTTTTCGGAAAAAATTGCGCAACTTTTGAAGTTTGGTCGGATGGGTGTGCTCGCGCCCATAGTTCTGCGAACATTTTGCCAATGTGTGACAAGTCTTACATCAACTCTATTGTCAACGTTTTCCATTGTTTTGCCATACACTGCATTATTCATTAGTTTATAAAAATATTTTTCAGACTTATTGTTGGATCTATTACGCATTTGGGTATTGAGATCGATGTAAGACTTCATCCAACATGACTGCTTAAATCTCAATATTCTATGAGTTTGCATTACGATTAAACCATTATTTAAGGCCTGTTTCAAGTTCTTATAGTGCACTATATACCTCCGTTTGTCATTCAACCTTGGAATCAATTTTTTTATTTTACTTTTGCTATTGGGAGGAGTCATGCTTTCCACCAGAAACGGAAGATCTGAATGTTTATCATGCAATTCTTGGGGATAATGTATATCAACCTCAAGAACATATCCATATGAATTATTATCTGCCACATCCATTATGTCCAAGTTAGTTATTTCTTCGCGAGTTAACCAAGTAAATTCACCGGTAGGTAGAGGTTGTGACATGCTATGACCATATAGATTTGTTGCATCCAAATATGAAATAAATGATGACGGTTCATCGGGATCGAAATCAGGTAAAAACTTATTATTTGCTATATGCTCCCTTTCACTGCATTGACTAATCCCCCCACGTATACCTTTTTTTAAAAATTTTATCATATCAATGTCGGTTAAAAGTTCAAGTTCAACATTTGTATATTTCAACATTGCATCCCACGATAATCCGGGCGCAGTATAATACTGAGCGGGATCCAACTTATATGTATCTAAACATATCCGTCTGAAATTCTCAAATATGTCGCACAGCAGTAATACATCAGACTTTAAATATAAATCCGAATATTCTCCCAAACTCTTACACTCGAACAGATCCCAAACACGTTTAGCTCTCGAATAATCTTTATCGGAACATGTTCCTCATTCAAATTGTCATAGAATTGATTTTTCGTTGGTAGACTAGAAACATTAAACTTTTCAATGTCATCCACAAAACTATAAGGAAAAACACCTTTTTGTCTCATCAAATGGAATTTGTTCGTTTCAGGAAAACACTTCAACATCTCTACACATTGCTTATCACTTAATTAGCCCCCAATTTCTCCAACGAATTCGACATGAATTTGAAACTATCTATAAATCTCATTTTCAAATAATGTTTCTTCATTTTCCCCTCTTTACATTGATAGCTATGTGTATAGACATGTTTTGTGAATGATATCTATTTTTCCTCTGTTTGAGGAAGCACATCAAACCTGTCTTTTTCCCCATACAATTCCTTTATGAACATATGACAATGATAACCGCTCATATTGTGACACATTATCGGAATGAAATTTGGAATCTTGAAATTCAAATTACATGCAGAATGTGCAGCTGGATATATTTTTTTTCCCGTGAGATGGCAGTGATCTCTAACTCTGACATCGCCCTCTGAGAAAGGTTTTTCACATATACCACATGTGGTGGCATTATGGAATTCAATTTCCTCTTCAGGCGTCTGTTTATGCATCGGTTTCACATATCTCAAATGCTGATTGTATATATTCTTTAAATCGTCTTCGATTCGCATTGTAAAAACCTCTGCAGCATCACCACCTTTATATGTCACAAATTTTGTCAATTTATCGTCAAAGGAACATTTAACCAGATAAGCAAATGAGTACACTTCATGTTGAAAGGTTCTATTCGTGTATGGGAGTTCGGGGTTTGGTTCACTCGTTAGAATAGGTTTCAGTACAGATTCAAAATCTGCAAACACAACAAAAGGCATTTTCATTTGTCTTTCGAAATTTTCAAACATCAAACTGTTACCGGCCACCATCTTTCCAAATTTATTGATCCTAAAATCAGTTCGCGGTATTGGAAAAATACAATAAGCATCCATCACAGAAATATTTTTTATGTTCATGTGCCGAGATTTGGCTAGACACCAACCTTGAAAGATTTTTTTATCCAACAATAATGACTATTTCCCGTCTCATCAGTGATAAGCAACAAATTGACATGTCTTCCAAGTTTTCTTTGAGAATAACGCAATGGACCCACAACCTCATATCGAACTTTTCTGTTCTCTATTTTAGACTCCAAGCCATACACATTGATTTAAATATCATTTAAACACTCAAACGTTGTTATATCTCGCAATTTAACTGGAAAATGTATACCTGTCACATCCAATACGGTATTATAGTGTGGGTATGATGACGTCTCCGACACTTGATTGTTTGTGGGAAATAATGCAGATGTCACAGCCCATGCAAAGCAGCATTGGTCTCCATTTTTCACGTTGACCACGCCTCTTTTCATTCCAATGTATTACGGCAACTTTATGTATGATGATCCACCAAGAGGACTATATTTATTTATATTCACCTCAAGGAACAGAATTTTTTCACAACTCCATCCTAGAACAAATACATTTTGTGAAGGACATTTTCCATACATGAAATAATGTTGCAACTAACCTGAATCACGCTCCTCAAATTCTGTAGTTTGAGCAATGATGATATCGCGAAACGTCTCGAATAAACCATTCAAATCGCTGGATCGATCGGCAATTCGGTTTGGGCAGTTGAATGATTTGACGTCTGTCAATTCCTGGGTTTGGATCACATAACTGCCAAACGCCTCCATGTTGACCTTGATCGAGTGGTGTAATTTGAGGGTTTTTTCCAATAGTCCAATGACTCTGTGCTTGATCTCATTGAAAAATGGCCCATACTCAGTATACACATTATCGCTAGCCACTCTATAGCTTGCAATGCGGCTCTTGAAAGCATTTTTGATAATGTGCACGCCATTACCCAAATGGACACATGAATTCGTCCTATGTGCTAATGTTCTATTGTGCGAATTGATTTGACAATAGGGTATTGTCACATTACAACATTCACATGTATGCAATGGTGGCGACGGCGGTGGAGATGTAGCTGGCGATGAGTTATCATTCCCGTTATCCAATTTCATTTGTTTCGTTGAAGGGCCACCTCGACAACTCTCGCGTTGATGACGACGCAGGCTACTACCACGAGTAAACGATTTACCACAATCACAAGAATACATCTTTTGAAGTCTTAACTCAACACAAATAGCAACTGATTGCGTGCACTCATACACCTCTTTCATGTAGCGGTACAACGAATGTCACACTCCTCCCACTCTTAGGATGTAAGTGATGTATCCCAAAATAAAATAATGTTAGGGTGAATGAAGGCCACACATATGAAAAATCAATAGGCCCCACCCTCTCACATACTATAGCGCATCGCTCATTTTGATATGATTCACTATGATCGTTCAAAACGGAATGGTGTATTAGATATGAAGGCCACGCGAAAATCAATATGTGATGGACCCCTCTCATTTGTTTCGATTTCATAATATACATTCTCGAAAAATCAATAGTCCTATTACGCAGTGTCTAAGGTCATGCAAATCGCCTTGATGAATCATCGCAGAGTTGTCGAAGACTCTGAAAAATCAATAGACCTGTGACGTTGATGTTGGCTCGAAGGCCATGCAAACCCCCCCCTTGATGAATCATCTCGGTGGTTAGGGTGATTGAAGAATATGAAAAGTAGACCTGTGACGTTGATGTTAGTTCGAAGGACATGCATCACACTCTCGTGCATACTGAAATGAATGCACAACCCTTACCATTGACTATCGTTACAAGGTCAACGAAAATAGTCCCTCTTACACACAAGGTCATGCAAACACCACACTATGACAATCTATCACAAGGGCACTTCAATGTCAATGATACACGACCTTCAACCTCCCCATCTCAAGGTTACAGTGGGGGGGGGGTCAAGATCAAATGCAATGGGCTGCAATTGGGGGGCTAGGGGAGTCAAGGTCTAGGTCGTGGGGAGGATCCCTGATACCGGCTAAAACCTCCTACTGTTGCCTTCGGGAGTTTATAGGGATTTTTTGGAACATCCACAAAAATCTTCATTCATGTCACCTTGTGGAATATTCTGGATGTGTGAAATACTGAAGAATAAATGTGTTTTTGAATGCTCTGGTAATTTGATTAGGGGTTTCTGGCAACTATTTCTGAGTTGACCAAAATAATTTTCCGCACAGTCCTGATTTATATTCCTTGTCAATACGTAGGAGTGACTCTCACTATGTAGGTTTCTCCAAAGTTGCAGAAATGCCGAAATTGTTATCTGCCACCCCTCAATGAATCTCATTTGTCCAGTGTTTTTTCTTTTTTAGATATTACAGTTAGTTTGCTGAAAAATATTTTTATTTCTTTCAGAAAATCAATTTGTTTTGATGTTCCGAAAAAAGGTTTATTGAATTCTTTAACATCGTCAAATCGATTTGGATTTAAAATATCAAACAATTTATCCCTTTTTTCAATGAATTTGGCTGTTCCTATTGCTGCTGATGGTATCTGATTGAAACTGACATAAGTATTCATCGCTGTAGCTACCGAATGACTGAATACATGACTAGCTAATTTAACCTTCATCGTTTGAAAGTTGGTTGGAGATAAATGAGAAACAGAAAATTTGGGAGTTAGTCTATATTGCTTTTCCTTATCCAGCTTCTAAAGTTGTTCAAGATGACTAGTGTTCGTTGTATATTCGTCAAATTTCAAAAAGATATCGAAAAAATAAAATATTCTTTCTCATCAACAAAGAAATATGGTTGCCCTACGGTCACTTTGAGATCCTTTCTGGAAAGTTTTTAACTTGGAACAAAAGTTACAATAAAATGGTTTTTCTCCTGTATGAGTCCTCTCATGGATCTTAAAAATACTATTATGCGCCAATAGACATCGGACAAAAGTTAACTTGAATGGTTTTTCTCCTGCATGAGTCCTATCATGATTCTTCAAAGCACCATGTACTCTGAAAGTCTTCGGACAATAGTTACATACAAGTGGTTTTTCTACTGTATGAGTCTTCAAATCACCACTTTGCCGAAAGACATCGACAAAGTTACTTGAAATGGTTTTTCTCCTGTATGAATTTTCTCATGGGCTTCAAACCACCATTTCGTGTGAAAGACGGAAACAAATGTTACACTGAAATGGTTTTTCTCCTGTATGAGTCCTCGCATGGGTCTTCAAATAACTACTGTGCCCAAAAGACTTGTTACATAATTTACACTGGAATGGTTTTTCTCCTGTATGAGTCCTCTCATGTATCTTCAAAACACTCCTGTGCCTAAAAGACTTCCAACAAAATGTACACTGAAATTGTTTTTTGTTGTCCGTTTCAACAAGTGTTTCATCCTCAGTTGTATTTTGTTGAGGCCCAGCTCCAAAATCTGTAGGACCAATAAATACGAGATCAATGGGATAAATTACAGTCCCAAAAGTATTAATCAAAATATCCTCAGAATAGCCTTTTCCATCGAGTATTGTGTTTAATAAATAAACTATTAAACAAAGTTGCATGACTGGAATTTCTACATAAAAATTAAATTAAATTATCGAGTTGAAAAATCCTCATAGATTTTAATGAACTAGAAGAAAAGTTAGACTGTTACCCTAATGTCAGAATCAATTACACATGTTTTTGATTGCCAAGATAAAAACTCGATAAATAAACATTCTGATCCATCAAAATATTTGAATAGAATTTGGGTTTCAAATATTTTGAAATGAAAGTAAGTAATTCATCAGGTAATTTTATTAATATAGTGCTTGTTGGGCCACCAATGTGAATCTATCTGTGACTTAAAGATATATTTTCGTAGCCAGAGATACATTGTACAATCAAATGAATATTATTAATTACCTGAATGCATCCTTTCATGGACCTTCAAACCACTACTCTGCCTAAATGACTTCGAGCAAAAGTTACACTGAAATGGTTTTTCTCCTGTATGAGTCCTCAAATGGATCTTTAAAGCATTACTTCGTGAGAAAAACTTTAAACACAAGTTACACTGAAATGGTTTTTCTCCTGTATGAGTTCTCTCATGGTTCTTCATTTCACAACTCTGCATAAAAGACTTCAAACAATATTTACACTGAAATGGTTTTTCTCCTGTACGAGTCCTCTTATGATACTTCAAAGCACCACTTTGCCTAAAAGACTTCGAACAAATTTTACACTGAAATTGTTTTTTGTTGTCTGTTTCAACAAGTGTTTCATCCTCTTCTACAGTTGTATTTTGTTGAGGCCCAGCTCCAAAATCTGTAGGACCAATAAATACGAGATCAATGGGATAAATTACAGTCCAAAAGTATTAATCAAAATATCCTCAGAATCTCCTTTTCCATCGAGTATTGTGTTTATAATAAATAAACTATTGAAAAAAAGTTGGATGACTGGAATTTCCACATAAAAATTAAATTAAATTATCGAGTTTTTTTCATGTGACTGCCCATAAAACGGGGTTTTTTCATGCTCGCAATTGCGTGCGTCTCCCGTTTACCGATTTTACGCATTGTTCGCGTCTAAATGCGCAGAATCAAACCAGCATAAGAAATCGTATACTTTTCTGAAAAAATGTTTCAGTAAGAGAATAAAAATCACATGCCGAAGAATTAATGCCATTTATTGTCAAAAATGACAAAAATAAACAAGAAAATAAGAAATAAACAAAGAAAAAATCTCAAAGCTAACTAAATACTTCAAAGTCAATATGACATAATAATACAAATAAAAAATTAATTTTTGGTGTGATAATTTTCGAAACATGGTATGACACATAATGGCACATCACAAGGTTGGCAGTGATATGTTGTTTCTTTCCTCATTTTTTTTTTGAACAGACTATACATCTTTTTCTAGTTTGCCAATTTCTGTCCTTTTTTTCCAAGTCCGATAAAGCCCGCTTTATTTTGAAAACTCATTTCAGTATTTAAATATTTTTCATCAAAGAAACGCCGTAAATAATATGACAACGAGACGGTCCTAATTAGAAACAACGCTTTTTGATACTGACAGGTCAAAACCTGTAAAATTGCATTATAAAATAACAGGCCGCAATCGTGCGTCTCCAGACTCTAAGTTAACATATCAATAGGTCGCCATAACGCGATTACCGTTTTTAGATGCTTTTTAGATCGTTTGAAAATATGCGTCTCCCGCAAATATGGCAGTCTGAAATATGCGCGTTACGAAAAGGTTACTAAACTATTAAAAAAAAGTTGGATGACTGGAATTTCTACATAAAAATTAAATTAAATTATCGAGTTGAAAAATCCTCATAGATTTTAATAAACTAGAAGAAAAGTTAGACTAATGTCAGAATCAATTACACTGAGTAGTTATCTATTGATAGATCTGAATGATTCAAACTCCCCTACTCCATCCCCTCCCACCACTCCCCACTCCACCTCCCCACTTTTGGAGCTAGATACTTCAGATTTGGG
>JAFIRS010005444.1:0-56753 GCA_018342105.1 Gonioctena quinquepunctata | reverse complement strand
TATACAATATGAACTTTTTTCCCTTCCGAAATTGAACGAGAAATCCCATTCAGGAAAAACTATTGAATTTTGAAAAGTTCACCGAACATTTATCATAAATTTTTCTTTCTAATATCATGAAATTTTCAGCGTGCAAGTGCGTATAACAAAGTTTTTCACTTGGTCAAAATCAGTAGACACAAATTTTATCCCAAATGAAAGCAAGCTATGTACAGCATGTTTCATGTGCCTAGAGCTGCGTAAAAGTTAGAAATGAAGTTTTATCGTATGAAAAGGCGATTTTCATAACAATATATATATACAGGGTGTAACTGAATAAGTGTAAAACATTTAAGGAGGTGATTCCTCATCGAAAAAAAGATAGGATCTTTCATATAAAGAAACTTCATTGAGCATCCTTGTTAGATACAGCCCTTAAAGGGGTACATAAAATTTGTATAACAATTTTTTTCACAAGCACTGAAAAAGTTACAATATTGAAATTAACCTGACGTTTTGTACTACCAAAAAGACACTTAGCCAGTAATTTATTTGGTTTACCCATGGTTGTAAGGGGTGAAAAACGCAACCCTAAAATTTATTTCCAATGTAACTTTTGTCTTATTATTTGTTTACCATTTAAAAATTTATTTCCGATAGCCTGTTTCATTCTAAACAAAAATGTCTCTTGGTTTTGCCCAAAATAAACCAGTAAGCAGCAAAACATTATTTTCTAACAACTACAGAGATACATCGTCATAAATGAACTGGATTTATTGTTATTTTGTAGTTAGTACCTGCATTAAACGATTAAAGGGTAATAAACAAAACTAAGTTATTAATAACAAAACACACAACATGTAGAAATCATAGTGAATGTTCAATATGTCTACCTTCAAACATACGCATGCGTCCTAGGCTCGGCGCATTGAGCCAATGATTCGGCTCAAATATTCCTGGAGTCTCTCTGATTACCCTGCACGATCGATGATGCGGTTTCTTAAGTCCTCTACATCGCTGAACAGGAGAATCGATATACCAAATGCTGTGAATGGCCCCAAATAGAGAAATCGAGAGGATTGAGATCCGGGATCAGCGGGCCATTTATGTGGTCCTCTCCACCTATCCACTGATTTGCATATGTTTCAGTTAAATGCTGACGTGCTACTTGACTAAAATGGGCGGAGCCCCATCATGACATAAAAACATATCCCTTCTGACGCCAAAGGAACTTCCTCCAGCAGTACTGGATGCACTTCTCTTAAAAATTGAACGTATGCCTCACCATTTAATCGAGGAGGTAGAAAATGAGGCCCAATTAAATCATCCCCAATAACTCCGAGCCACGCTTAAGAGAAAACTGTTCTTGATGGCTAGTTTCGACAATAGCGTGAGGGTTTTCATCAGCCCATATGTGGTAATTATGAAAATTAATAATCTTGTCCCGAGAAAAACTACATTCGTCTGTGAATTCTATCGTCTTCAGAAAGTCACAATTTCTTCTAATCATTTCCAGCATCCAATTGCAAAATTCAAGGCGGTTCGGAAAGTCTCGCGTAACAGTGCCTGTACTCGTTCAGATGGTAAGGGTATAAGAGTTGTTCCTTTAAAATTCGAAATACCGTCATATGATCAACATTTAGCTGGAAAGCAATCTTTCTAGTACTGGTAGTAGGTTGTTCTTCAATCAAATTAAGTACTGCTTCCTCAAGCTGTGGTGTTAGATTTCGATGGACCACAATCCGCGTTCTTTGTCGAATGAACCATATTCGTAATCGTTGATGAAGTCGAGCAAATATTCTATGTGAAGGATGCTGCGTTGAGGATACATTTCAGCATATCTTCTAGAAGCTTCTAACCCATTCCCCTGCGACAGACCGTAAACGTAATGCATATCAGCCATTTCCTCATTTGTGTATGCCATTTTATTAACAAGTGAATTATTAAAGTAACAAATTAAGAACAGAACAACAACACACAATTAGTATTAATTCAATTTCGAAAATTCCCAAACTGACAGCGTCATACCAATTTAATTGTCACTATCGCTAATAGCGACCTACTAGATAGATTAGTTTCGTATTTTCGCATTTATGACGATGTATCTCTGTAGTTGTTAGTAAAATAATGTTTTGCTGCTTACTGGTTTATTTTGGGCAAAACCCAAGAGACATTTTTGTTTAGAATGAAACAGGCTATCGGAAATAGATTTTAAATGGTAAACAAATAATAAGACAAAAAGTTACGTTGGAAATAAATTTTAGGGTTGCGTTTTTTACCCTTACAACCATGGGGTAAACCAAATAAATTACTGGCTAAGTGTCTTTTTGGTAGTACAAAACGTCAGGTTAATTTCAATATTGTAACTTTTTCAGTGCTTGTGAAAAAAATTGTTATACAAATTTTATGTACCCCCTTTTAGGGGCTGTATCTTAACAAGGGATGCTCCAATGAAGTTTCTTTATATGAAAGATCCTATCTTTTTTTCGATGAGGAATCACCTCCTTAAATGTTTTACACTTATTCAGTTACACCCTGTATATATATATATATATATATATATATATATATATGAAAGAGAGGAATATCGAGGGGACTGTTAAAAACAAAATGGAAGGAATTTAATGGACATAGCCCTCAGAGAAAGTTAGATAGACCTCTGGAATTCCTGGGTCTGCTGACCGAAACCACAAATGTGCGGCTGGCTTTTGTTTGTTGACTCCATTGATTGTCGTTTTCTACCAAGTGTTGTTCATCCTTGCACTTCTCCACCGTACTGATGAGGGCCGAGAGTCCGAAACAGGTGTTTATGGTTAACAACTTTCTCTGAGGGCTATGTCCATTAAATTCCTTCCATATATATATATATATATATATATACATAATATAGATATATATATATATATATATATATATACACAGTGAGCACGTAAAGGTTGGAACAAATTTGTTAAAAGCTTGGTGAAAAAAAGCTCAAACACGCCTATTTTTTTTTTCAGTTGCGCATTTTTTTGTTTACTTATATTTTTGATGACGTCATCACTGTTCGAGTTATGACGTCATTATCTTTTTTTTAAGTGAAAACATCTTATGGCGCGGTAGGCATATTTTAAGTGAGAGAAAATCGCTGGACTCGCGACACCTTAAGGGGACGCAACACCGTAATGAATGAGACGCAGCTATAGTGTGTGCATAGATGCTTGAAGTGAAGACTGCTTGTAGCGCGGTACGCATATTATTAGCTATAGTGTGTGCATATATGCATGTACATATAGCAGACCGCGAACGCGTCTAGATAAATAAATTGAATGTTTGAATAGAGAATTTGATTTTACTATGTCCAATCATCGCAATATTAGCACAACGAGATATAAAAGTACAATTGATGCAGTATTCACGAGATTTTAAATAACTTCGAATCAAAATTGTTTATTTCCTATTTTAGTTACCATGAACCTATAGTTTCTATTTTAGATTGTAATAATGTTAAAGATAATGATGATGATACAAGAGTTGTCGAAATTGTTAACGATGATTCATAAAAGAATATTAAATGTATTTTAACGTTTCTAATAATTAATAATACAATTCATAAATAAAATGCAATTCATAACCCAATAACCCTAGTACCCATCTAAAAAATGTCTAATGCGCCAAAATACGTTTTCGCTTCTGTCGGCACTCCCGGAGTGCAACCCGGAATTTTTAAATGGCAATACCCTATTTTGATAATACCTTCAAAAAGAACGCATTTTTCTGTGTATGGATGTCATGTTTTTTTTAATTAAGTTCTCAAATTGCAAGCCATTTGCCTCTTGACAATATGCAAGGCAATGTTGAAACTCTTGCAAAAACATTAGTAAGGGTAGCAGCGTTAATTAAATTAATTTCGATCCTAATTCTCTCTTTTAGTTCATCAATAGTATTAGGTCTGTTAACGTAAACTTTTGACTTGAGGTATCCCCACAAAAAAATATCTAGGGTTAGATCTAGCAGGCCACTCTAAAAATCCTCGTCTGCCAATCCATCTATTGGGAAACATATAAAAATGACAACAGGACTAAATAAACCTACAAACTAATAAATTAAGTGCTCAAATTGCAAGCCATTTGCCTCTTGACAATATGCAAGGCGATGTTGAAACTCTTGCAAAACATTAGTAAAGGTAGCAGCGTTAATTAAATTAATTTCGATCCTAATTCTCTCTTTCAGTTCATCAGTAGTATTAGGTCTGTTAACGTAAACTTTTGACTTAAGGTATCCCCACAAAAAAAATATCTAGCGCGATTAGATCAGGAGATCTAGCTGGCCACTCTAAAAATCCTCGTCTGCCAATCCATAGTGAATTGTCCGGTAGCTGAGGATGTGGGTACAGAGCCGCTATGTAATGTTGCAGTAAATCCAAATATTTGTCACCGTTCAATGTACCGTCAATAAAAAAAGGTCACACAATTGTATTACCAACTATTCCCGCCTACACGTTGACTGTCTGTGGATACTGAGTGTGCCCTTCCATCACCCAGTATGGGTTCTCTGGTGCCCAGTACCTACAATTCTGTGTATTTTCTGTACCATTTAAGCAGAAGGTGGCCTCATCTGAGAAAACAATTGCCGTTTGAATTGCGGATCATTATTACATCGATCCATCATTAATTCCCAAATTCTTGTCTGCGATTGAAATCATCTTCATTAAGTCCATGAATTACTTGCACTTTATATGGGTGCCACTTATTCTTTTTTAGGCATTTTAAAACAGACGTTTGACACATTGATTGCTCCAATGCAACTTGACGAGTAGGTTTATGAGGATTTTCTTGCAATGATAATAATACATCCAATTGTTGATCTTCCGTAATGCCTGGACGACGACCTTTATAATTATCACTGACATTGCCAAAATTTATAAATTTTCTTTGACTTTGCTCACCGTCGATCGTGTAATAGGTCTATTGGGATATTTATTGTTAAATAAGTTACAAATCTCAGCTTGCGTACTGGTCTTATCTCCATAACCTATCTTCATTAAAATCTCTATTCATTGCTTTTCGCTTAAATAATAATAATATTTATTTTACTTGGTAAACAGTATGAAAGCATTACATACAGCATTTACATACAGTAACAAGGAATACGTCTGTGTATAAATAAAAAATTGATATAAAACAACAAAACACGACAGATACTAATCAGGACATATAAAGGTAATTAACGGTCTCTCGTCAACGGTGTAGCAATTTCTTTCTATGAGATATTTTTTTAATTGTCTTTTGAATATGGAGATATTCATTGAGTCCTTAATAGAAACATCTAGCTTGTTATATAATTTGGGTCCGAGGTAGAGGTGACTCTTCTGATAGAGAGAGGTTCGGTGGGGGTTCGGTATCAGCAAACCTCTAGCTCTAGTTGCATATGGATGGTCTTGTTGGTTTGTCATACATTTTTCTCTATTCTTATAAACGTAGAGACAATCTAAACGGGCCATGATGTCAATAACTTATTTATACCACAATTATTTGATAGCTAACTATTATTGTGAAGTCGAATTAATGTTAATGAGACATGTTCTTAGAACAGTTGTACAAAAAAAATTTAAACCGAAAAAAAGTGTTTACAGTCAGTGTCGCCGTCGGAACGAAAATTAGAAACCCTGAATTAATTTCTGGAAATGTTCTTATGTAACATAAAAAAAATATAACATCCATTCACAGAATTATTTTTGAAGGTATTATTAAAATAGGGTATTGCTATTTAAAAAAAATAATTACGTCATAACTCAAACAGTGATGACGTCATCAAAAATATGAGTAGACCAAAAAATGCGCAACTGAAAAAGAAAATCGACATGTCTGAGCTTTTTTTCCCAATGGCCATATCAAGCTTTTAACGAATTTGTTCCAACATTTACGTGCTCACTGTATATATATATATATATATATATATATATATATATAATAGGGTGTTTTTTTATGACTATTTTTTGTATTGTCGCTCTTAACCAAAAATTTTGTTAGAAGTGTCCAAAAAAAAATCCCTGAAAATTTGAGCCTTTAACATTAAGTACTTTCCCAGAGCGTGGAAAGATTTCCCATTTGAAATACACGTAAACTTTGTTCTTTTTTTTTTCAAATATCCATGCTATCATATCGTACCAAAGCGCGATTTACTCTGGATTACATGCTCTACAAAAGTGCCTATTGCGACGTAGATGTAATCTGCACCTGTAAGATTGTACGGGTTACTAAATCTGATTTTTGTAGAAAATTCTATTTTTTTGACGTTACTTTATAAATGACTGATTGTATGGAAAAAATGTGAATGGCAAACTTGTAGGAAATTTAATTTCCTACAAAAAAAGTCCCATGAACCGAAGATTGATATTTCTCGAGAAATAAAGCGTTATCTTTGTCGTAATATGAAATTTTTGAGAATTATCGAATTAAACTTTTCATATTGCGACAAAGTTAACGCTTTATATCTCGAGAAATATCAATCTTTTAGCGATTCGGTTTATAGAACTTTTTTTGTAGGAAATTAAATTTCCTATAAGTTTGTCATTCACATTTTTTCCATAAATTCAGTCATTTATGAAGTAACGTCAAAAAAATAAAAAAATTCTACAAAAATCAGATTTAGTGACCCGTACAATCAGATTACAACTACCTCGCAATAGGCACTTTTGTAGAGCATGTAATCCTGAGTAAATCACGCATTAGTATGATATGATAGCATGAAAAGCCGCTGAGTTATAGATATTTGAAAAAAAAAGAACAAAGTTTATTTTAAATGGGAAATATTTCCAGCTCTGGGAAAGTACTTAATGTTAATATTAAGGGCTCAAACTTCAGGGAACTTTTTTTGGACATTTTCAACTACATTTTTGACTGAAAGCGACGAAACAAAAAATGGTCTTAAAAAAAACCCTTATATATAATGAATATTTCTTCATGGTGTTTAATATATTAAAGCTTAATACAGGGTGTTTTCAAAGTCGAGAAACATGATAAAAGTTGCAAAATACCGAAAGTATTGATGAAACCTATTACGGTGCTGGTGTCTGTCACTATTATAGCAAAAAATTAAACATTGTCCATTATCAATTTTACAAACTTTTTCTTCCACTTTATTCACATAACAAACAGGTGTATTACGAAAATAGTTCACTTTATTTCGTGTGTCTTTTGTAAAATTGTTGTTATGACGTAAAACATTGCAGTTGTCAAAACAATTATTCAGAAATATTTTTTAACCGAAAACACCCACTGGGTCATTAACATCGTTCGTATCTTACCTTTATCGGTATTATTGGATTTAAAATTTCATATTCCCTCTAATTTTGAACAGTTGCTACACATTTATTGGGAAATGTTTGAGGAAAAGGTTTCTGGTTGTCGAAAATATTCTCCCTTAACCCCATACCAAAATCTTGTCCATAAATTAAGTGTTTGTGACCACATCAACAGTTTTGGCGCAGCTAACCTAGTTTGTTTGTTTTTTACCTGCAGGGTGACCTTTTTCAGGGCTTCAAAGGAGGAGATATACTTCCTTTCTGATTGTATATCAATCTTCACAATTCAATTACTGCTTCAAATATTAGATTTTTTCCAAATGATTTTCCAATATGATCCAAAGATTACCCTGTTTTTATGTGTATATCTATTTCAAGAGCACCCTGTATTACTGTATACAATGGAAAACACGTGTCATTTGAGGAAACAATAGTCTACTGAAATTTCTTTCCTATGATACACATAGATAGTTTCAGAAGCCATTATGATTGATGTTTATTTCATTGAGTCTAATAAATGATTGGTTAGGTAATACATCTTTAAAGCTTTAAAAATACCTGATAGAAAAGTGTTTATGAATAAAATAATGTGGTATAACAATATTCTTTTGGGGATATAAATATTAACAAGTTTTATTTTCCCATAGGTTTTGTTGTCAATGATAACCCAATTGTTCAAATTTTTTGCAAAGTTTTTATATAAACATGAAATTTCTGTCAGGGAAATCCTATAGGAATACATAGGCTCAACTCATAAGAGGCCATTATCTTTTAGTTTGCTTTAATTGAAAAAAGTATGTCAAAAAGCCTATCTACCTTTAAAATAACCATTATTCTATATCTTGATAAAGTTTGAGCAATGACTAAATAATCAATCAATGTCTGGCAATCTGGACAACTTTGTTCATCGGTTCAAACCAATTTGACTGTCATTGGTGTCTTTGGCCTCTGTAGAAAATATTCCTTGAACTCATGTGATTCCCTTTCCTCTCTACATTGATTTTCTTGACTTTACACTCGGCTCCCATTATATTTTTCAGTACACTACCTACAAAACTGTAATGATGTCTGACATTTTTATCACTGATTTTCCTTGACAGTAATTGAAGGTTTGCTGATATCAGCTGAGAATAATGAACTGAAACACCCCAAAGTCAATTAAAACTCATACTTAATCCTAGAAACAGATGGTTTTCATTCTTCCGGACCAAGATACTGTCACACTTGGCCCAGTCTGAAAGTGTCCCAAATTTTGTCAAATTCACTGAAACTGAATTACCTAAAATATTGAGATTTGTTTTCCAATGAAATTTCTGAACCTATTAACAGCTGTGGTAATATCTCCTACTAATTTTTTATAAATATATCCTATTTTTTTTACAATAAATTTTGTTTCTCAATTCACAATGGCTCAATGCTTACTCCTCAGGTGCAGGTAGAGTTTAAGGTTTTGTGACTTGACACCAATCTGTCTAGTCCCCAAGTCTCGACCGACACTAGTTCTCCCTAAGGTCTCAATCTGCCTACTCCTTCGAGAGAACTGAGGATCCGAAGGTGGTTGTGCAGTATTTATCCTGGGTGAAGTCAGTGGAGTGGAACTGTGGGCGGAGCTTGGTTTTGGGGGAAGATGGAAGAGTAGAGGTTTCCAAGTATTGGGTAGTCCAAATCCTCCAATTTCTAGTCGCACTTCAATCCTAACTTTCCACAGTCAAAATGATCACGATCCCAGAAATATATGAAAAATCAATAAACCTTTACGCTCCAAATAAGTTTCCATTTGAAAATTTTTAATTTTGCATCAAATATCAAAATCAGGTCCATATTTATTTTTATTTCGAAGATTTTTCTACCAGTTTTACTACAAGTAGTTGAATTAGTAAATCAGGTCCATATTTATTTTTATTTCGAAGATTTTTTACCAGTTTCACTACAAGTAGTTGAATTAGTGTCTTTTCTGAAGTTAAACCATTATATTTTCTGTTATACTGTACACATAGAAGCATAACTTTGGTTGGGTACATTTGTGAACATGTATTTCAGGCCTTATAGTATTTTTATTTTTCTATATACTAGTTGCATTATAATTTACATGGGTTTCTTGTCATTTCAGATAGTGGCAAGAAAGAGAAAAAGGAAAAGAAAGAGAAGAGGAAAACGAAAACAGTCTCTGAAACCCCTAGGAAGAGACGTGAAAAGAAAGGAAAAGATGAAAATAAACCAAAACGAGCTACAACAGGTTTCATGCTATGGTTGAATGAACATAGAGAGGAGATCAAGAAAGAAAACCCCGGCATTAAAGTAACTGAAATCGCAAAGAAGGCAGGAGAGATGTGGAGAGAAATGAAAGATAAATCAGAATGGGATGCAAAGGCCAAAAAAGACAAGGAACGCTATGAGAGGGAGATGGAAGAATATAAAGCCTCAGGTGGCGGGGCCAGTACAGAGAAAGAGAAAAAATCCACAGAGAAAAAACCGTCCAAGTCAAAAAGAGCTGCATCACCGAAACCGGCCGAAGGTAAAGTCAAGAGTAAAGAGTTTATTGAAGACTCTGATAGCGATTCTGATCATTCGGACGGTGGAGATGCGAAAAAGAGCACCAAGAGAAAAAAAGATAGCGATGATGAGAAAGACAAGAAAAAAGCAAAGAAAGGTTCTGACAGTGACGATGGAAAAGACAAGAAAAAATCGAAGAAAGGTCCCGATAGTGAAGATGAAAAAGACAAGAGAAAATCGAAGAAAGGTTCCGATAGTGAAGATGAAAAAGACAAGAAAAAATCGAAGAAAGGTTCCGACAGTGAAGATGAAAAATCAAAGAAAGGTTCCGATAGTGAAGATGAAAAAGACAAGAAAAAATCAAAGAAAGCTTCTGATAGTGAAGATGATAAGGATGAATCAGATAGTGAGGATGAGAAAAAAGTGAAGGCTGAGAAAAAGAAAGCATCCAGTGGCAAGGATGATAAAAAAGAAAAATCAAAAGCCAAAGAAGGATCCGATGATGAGGATATAGAGGATGAAGAAGAAGTCGAAGACACTCCTCCTTCTAGCGAAGCCGGCGATAGTGATTAGGTATTTACAGTGATGTTTAGGTATAGTTTATTTTCATTAAATTTTCGAAAGATACCAGAAAATCGTTTTATTCAATGAATCAATACCTTGCTACATTCCAACTTGAAGCACTAGTGAAAATAGTTTTCGCTTGAGGTTTGGTTTTGTTCAATATACAGTGTCCGTCATAAAGTTAGTTGGCTACATATGGGAAAAAAAATTGTTATGGAAATGTCGGATAAACAATGGCGGTTCGTTTCTGCATGTCTGACAACTAAAAAATCCGTTGCGACATATCACGTGACCTCAGATATGAGCGGGAATTTTCAAAAAATTTATCGAGAAAATGTGTTTGGAATCCAACAAGGACCCAATGTACCAATTTTGAACCAGATTGAAAAAAAAACATTGTATTCCTTTACCATTACTAATAGTCTAATCAAAAAGAGGAGGAAATTTCCTAAAAAAAAGTCCCAACTCCCGGAACTGTAGGACCAATATTTATAATTTTCCCAGAGGGTTGAAAATACGCCCGAAAACGGGTACTCCGGCTTGCGCAAGCCACGCCCCCTTCGGACCTTTAATGAATAAATATTTAAACTTTTTAAATCTGAAAATTAAAAATTGAAAAAATTCAGGTGCCTGCGGGATAGATCAATGAACAATAATCCGTGGTTCAAAAATTTTTATCGCGATTTTTCAATAAGTTATCTCTTAGTTAATTAACAATTTTTTGTAGCACAAACATTAACTTTGCAAGTGCGATAATTGTTAAACTATTAATCTGAGAATGTTTTCCTTTCGTGGAGCTATTTTTCAAAGGTCATAGAATAGATTTCCTTTGGAAAAATTAAAAAATTGTTGATTTTCGTTTTGTTGTTAACAATTTACTAAGGTGAAAAATTATAAAGCTTCATTAAACATTGAAACAAACTTTTTTTTATAATATTATTATTGATCCGTTTTCTTATGATCAAAAGCTACTTAAAAATGATTTTTAATAATTTTTATTTCCTATTGTTTAAAAAATTGTTATAAACAAATGCGTTTTTTATGAGTTTTTTTTTTTTATAACAATCTTGGTAATGAGTTGGATCCACAAGATTGGGGTTGGATTAAAACGGAAACTATGTTTCTGCCAATCAAAACAACAGAAAAATTAGCTCCTGATAATCTGTTGAAATTAGTCCACTGCACCTGCATTAAAGAATGTTCCAGCAGATGTGGATGCCAAAAGGCCGCACTTCCATGTTCATCGATTTGCAAACATTGCAAAGGAGACACTTGTGGGAATTGCAGAACGGTCACAGTCGAAGACAATGAGGAATCCAACGCCGGGCATAATGACAATACCGCTGGTGAAGAATATTCACTGTTTGTTTCAGGGCTTGTCGAAACTTCATTAGGGGGTGAAGAAAATGAAGATAATCTTGAAACAAATCGAGGGGATGATGCTGAAGACTATGAGCAACTGACTAAAAAACGTTCTCAAAAAATAATTTAATGTAAAATATAATAAAAAAAATATTTGTAAACAATATTTTATAAATAAACTTACTTGAATTAAATAATATTTCTAATTAATTTTTAGTTACTAAGATGCTTAGGCTAATAAACTTATTTTTATTCATAATTAAAAAAATAACCGAGCAAAACTAAAATTTATAAACAAAAATTTTTGATAAATATACATTAGATAAAAAGTTACATAAGTTGTATGGTCATAGTTATATTAGTTTATTAGATATTTAGACATAAAAGTAGAAAACATTTTTTTCTGAAAGATTATTTTTATAAACAAATGGTATAAATTAAATGAATAATTGAGTGAGAGCTTCAAATTTTGGCTGAATTTGTTGTTTAATTAATAAGTCTTAAATGTTTTCCTTGTATCTCCATTAGTTAAAAAGTTATAATAAAATTAAACATAAATAACCAGGTCAGAGTGGTGAAATGAAAGAGAACAGAAAATTAAAAGTTC
The DNA here is from genome assembly GCA_018342105.1 of Gonioctena quinquepunctata. Taxonomy (NCBI): domain Eukaryota; kingdom Metazoa; phylum Arthropoda; class Insecta; order Coleoptera; family Chrysomelidae; genus Gonioctena; species Gonioctena quinquepunctata. The sequence goes on along the minus strand of JAFIRS010005444.1, from coordinate 44,463 downwards.
AATAAAAAATATATTTGTTTATAACAAATTGTTTATTAAATAAACAATAAAAATTTAAATAATAATCAATTTTTTTTAATATCAAAGACCAAGATAAATAATATTTAAAAAAAGATTCCTTAATTTTCATAAAAGGGAAAAAAAAAATGTATTTAACAAATGCTTTTTAAAAAATTTTTTTTTAAGAAAGGTTATTTTTTTCTTAGTTGACAAGATGGAGGGATATGGGATCCGTGGCCCTGCTCTGGAATGGATAAAATGTTACATCACCAATAGGCGGCAGAAAGTCCGTATAACTCTAAAAGGACAACAATTTTTTTCAGAGGAAGGCCACTTACATTTTGGCATTGCCCAGGGCAGCGGCATGGGACCAATCCTTTTTGTTTTTTATGTTAACAATCTTGCAAGCGAGATACTTGATAATAGATGTCATCTTGTCAATTTTGCCGACGATGCAAATCTGTTAACATTAGCGTCAACACTGTCGGATCTTCTAAGCATTTCTTCAGATCGCTTGAAGGCAGTTCAGGATTAGTTTAAAAAAAATTATTGATTCTTAATGAAGAAAAGACCAATTGTGTTTGTTTCCGTACAAAACAGAGCAATTTGGAGATCCTCGAAGAAATTTTATTAGACAATCAGACTGTAGTATTGTCAACAAATACAAAATTCTTAGGGATCTACATTGACCAGCATTTGGACTGGTGTGCTGGGCCTCTGAGTGTTGTTTGCAGAAAAATCAGCATGGCATGCTATTCGTTAATAGTAATGTCAAAGTATTTAAACTTGGAACACCTTAAAACTATATTTTGCAAGCATCTACTCAACGCTCAGATATGGTATTATCTTCTTGGGGCAAAAAAGAGCTATAAGAACTATGCTCAATTTAAGAAGACAAAACTCTTGTAGGGGAAAATTTAAGGAGCTTGGATTGTTGACACTGGCAGGTCTATATATTTATGAGTGCTTATTGTTGTTCTTGTTCAGAAATAAAGATAGGTTTGTGCAGTTTGAGACAAATTACAATGTACCCACTAGGTATGTGGGGCTTAATTTTCCAATACATAGACTCACAGCAACAGAAATAGGACCAACGTATTCTTGTATAAAGTGTTTTAATAAAATGCCAGATAGCATAAAGTCGCAGCAAAACTTTTAAAAATGATCTAAAAAATATTTTATTGCAAGTAGAGCCGTATTCCATCTATGAGTTTTTAGATTATATATTTTAACGTGTATTGTCGTTTAGATTATATATTTTAACGTGTATTGTCATGTAGTATAATATATTTTAACGTGTATTGTCCTGTAAGTAATCTGTCCTGATTGTATGAATATTTGTACAAATTATTCTAGTTGATATCTTTTAATAATTTGTTTGTAACGGATTTGATAACTTTTGACACTTATTATTCTATTGTGACAATTTTGTTTGTGTACAATTTTTCTAATAAGAATTTTGAATTTGAGATGCCGTCGAGATTTGGTTATGGCGATTCGATTCAAATTAGTATGTGGGGGTTTTTATGAATTTTTTGTCAAAATTCATAAAATCAAAATGGGCCGACAATCTCTGTGATTATGGTCCGATTCTATTCAAAATTGGTATGTGGGGGTTTTCGCGTCGGAGATTATGAATTTTTTGTCAAAATTCGCAAATTTAGGATGGCGGACGAGTTTTGTAATTATAGTCCGATTCCATTTAAAATTGGTAGAGCTCGTCCAATATTGAAACGACCGTTTGGTAGGTAGAGAGGGGGAAAACACGAGTGGACACGATTTGCAGTGGACACGATTTGCTGTGGCTACGGCGAATCTTCACCAGTGTCTTGGCATGCAGCGTTTGAAAAGTTAGGTTTGTTTGATTAATAAATAAGTAGTGCAGTTATTATCATGAATTTTGACAAAAAATTAATAATCTCCGACCTTGAAAACCCCCACATACCAATTTTGAATCGGATCATGATCACAAAATTCGTCCGCCAAAAACTACATCTCGTGTATCGCCTATACCAAATAATTAGGTAAGCCTATGGAATTTCTATTAATAGCCACAGTTCGGGCATCTTCGAGAAGAATTGGTTGTTAGGTAGGGGAAGGCCAAAGTGGTCGTTTCAATATTGGACAAGCTCTATGTGGGGGGTTTTCGGGGTCGAAGATTATGAATTTTTGGCGGCTCCAAGATGACGGACGATATTTGTGATTATAGTTCGATTCTATTCAAAATTGGTATGTGGTGGTTTCAGGTCAGAATTATATAATTTTTGTCAAAATTCATAAATTTAAATTACGACGAGTTTTTAATTATGGTCTGATTCTATTCAAAATTGATGTGGGATTTTTGGGGTCGTAGATTATGAATTTATTGTCAAAATTCATAAACTCAAGATGGTGGACAAGTTTTGTGATTATGGACGTTTATATTCAAAATTCAAGATCTTTTAGATGGTCTCCTCTTTCAAGAACTAGAACTTACAGGAAAAAGGCCTTATAATAATGATGCTTGATGCAGCTAAAAGAATGCTTGGCTCATTTATCTAATTGTAAGAACTTTGTAATGTTAAATTTTGTGGAACACTTTGTATTTTAGAATATCGGTTACCAAGCGATCATTATGTACAGCAGAGTCAATAAAGAGATTTAACTTATTACTCCGTTAGTTGAAAAAGATACTAAAGAAATACCTTCAAGGTCAATCCCAGCTCGGCTACCTAAATTACAAAGCGTAAAACATGGTGTCAGGTTGTCCTGAAAGGAGGTAACAGAAAACTAAGAAAAGTTAAGTGAAAAAGTAAGTGACAGACTTGACAAAAGAAATGACAAGTGTTGAAGATAAAATAAAAGAGTTAGAAGACAACCTGAAAATTTATGAAAGGAGCCAGATTTGTTTGAAAATACGAACTTCAATATTCCTCTACCAAAGCCAATTTCATTATCGGAAGGAGATGTGTCAGAAAATTTCAAACTATTCAGACGTTCCTGGGAGAACTATATTATAGCTAGTGGATTGGAAAAAAAAACAGAAAAAGAAAAAATCGCGATTCTTTTGACTGCACTTGGTGAAGAGATATTCAAAAGATATAATAATTTCTCCATATCAGATGCAGAAAAGACTCAATGTTCCACACTACTTGAAGCAATAGGAAGAAATCAATAAGAGGTATGAACGAGCAATATTCAATATGGCCAAGCAGAATGATGATGAAAGCTATTCAGACTATTTTAATCGATTGAAGTCGTTGATAAAGAATTGTCAATATGGTACCTTAGAAGATTTATTGCTAGACAAAATTATATATTCTATCAAAGATATTAGACTGAGAGAAAATCTTTGGCTTGATAAAAAAATCACTCTGAGTCAAGCTATCGATAAATGTAAAGCAAAGGAGCTTTCCGAGAAGCAATTGAATACTTTGAAGAATGAAAAAGAAGCCGAAGTCAAGAAAATCGCTCGTAGTTCAACAGATAAAGTTCAATACAAAGAGAGGCCATGCAGCAGCAGAAACTACACAAGTGGAAAATGTGAAATGAAATATAAAGAAAAAAGCTAGAAGAATGCAACTACTGTGGATATAAGCATAAGGAGCACATGAATTGTCCAGCAAAAGGGGCAACATGCAAATTATGTCACAGAAAAGATCATTTTGCTAAGGTGTGCAGAAAAAAACTCACCCGAATGAAGAATTTGAAGCATATTCACGATAGTTCTAATGACGAAAGTGATTATTCCGACAACTGTGAAGAAATAATTTTGAGTATAAGTGATGAACACAGAAAAGAAGTGAACGCAGAACTCACATTCATTGTCAAAGGTGACACTTGCAAAGTGAACTGTCAGTTGGATACAGGGCTGACTGGTAATGTTATAGGTTACTAAGAGATATGTTCAATAATGCATGTACAACACCAAAACTGATAAAATCTACATCTAAACTTAAATGTTTCGGTGGGCAGATCATACATCCAGTAGGTCAAAAAAATTTGACATGTTTACGGGGTGGAACAGAATACAAATTGATGTTCGAAGTTGTTGAACAGCACCACAAACCTTTGTTATCAGCAAATGCATGCGAGAAATTAGGATTAATCAAGGTATGCAAGCAGATATCAAGAAAGGATGTGAGAAATATAGAAGCTGAGGCAATCATAAGCGAATTCAAGAATGTTTTCGAAGGAATAGGAAAGTTAGAAGGAAAGATTTCCTTAGAAATAGATGAAAAAATAAGACCAACAATACAGCAGACAAGGCAAGTACCTGTAGCAATGAAATAAGAATTAAAAAACATGCTAAAAGAACTCGAGGAAAATAAGATTATTGTAAAAGAAGAAGGGCACGCTGATTGGACGAGCAACATTGTTTTAGTGAAAAAAAGCAACAAAAAATTACGTCTATGCATAGATCCGTTAAAAGTCAATCAAGCCTTGATGAGTAATAAATATCAAATTCCTACATTCGAAGAGATGATGCCAGAACTAGCAAATGCCAGGGTATTTACCACTCTAGATGTCAAAAATGACTTCTGGCATATTGAGCTAGATAAAAAGTCGAGTAAAATGACAACTTTTTGGACACCTCAAGGTAGATATCGTTACGACTACCATTTGGATTAGCTCCAGCTATGGAAATTTTCCAGATGAAACTACACCAGATCGTTCATGGATTGAAGGGGGTGATTTCAATAGCAGATGACTTGATTGTTTATGGAAGTGGCCAGACAGATGAAGAAGCTTTGATTGATCATAACAAGAATCTTAAGAGTTTACTCGAATGCTTACAGAGAAAAAATGTCAGACTGAATAGAGAAAAAATGAAATTATGCCAGAAAGAAGTCACATTTTTTATCATAATTTAACAAATGAGGGAGCGAAACCTGATATAAGAAAGGTTGATGCAATTAAAAACATGGCAACTCCAAAAACAAAGGTTGATGTCATGAGATTCATGGGAATGGTAACATACTTGAGCAAATATATTCCAAATTTAGCTCATGTAGCAGAACCTCTGAGAAAACTCACCCACATTGATAAACATTTTGTTTGGGGAACGAAAACATGAAAAATCATTTAGTAATATCAGGAACTGATCCAGAAGGAAACCATTCTGAGATATTTTGATGTAAAAAACCAGCAACCATTCAAACAGATTCGTCATCTTTCGCTATAGGATGCACCTTGATGCAAGAAAACGTACCTGTAGCATATGCTCACAACTTCTCAAACAAGATATTGCCAGCTTGAAAAAGAAATGCTTGCAATTGTTTATGCCTGCAAAAAATTTCATCAGTATATTTCTGGAAAAAATGATGTTATACAGACAGATCATAAGCCCATTATAAATATTCTAAAAAAACCAAAGAGATTGCAAACTATGATCTTACAACTGCAGAAATATAACCTGAAAGTAAAATATATCAAAGGCACGGAAATGTATATTGCTGACCTGTTATCGAGACTACCAGGTGATAACGACGATGGAAAATATGAAATATACGAAATCCATACAATATTCCAAGAGATAGAACACATTGATTCTTTAGAAAACAAGCCAATATCGGACAAGACCTTTGAAAAATTTCGGGAAGAAACAAAAAAGATGAGAACATGAACAAATTGTTTGAAATAATTTATTATGGATGGCCTGAAAAACTATCAGAAACTCCACTATCAGTGCGACCCTATTGGAAATTCAAAGAAGAATTACACACCCAACATGGCATTATATTTCGTATTGTCATTCCATTATCATTACGAAAGAAAATTTTGGATAAACTGCACTACAGCCACTTAGGAATGGAATACACTATCAACCTAGCAAAAGAACGAGTATTTTGGCCTTCAATCACCACACAAATTAAAGAAAAAGTTCAAAATTGTGAAATTTGTTTGAAATATTCCAGAAGTCAACAGAATCCTCCTATGAAATCACATGTGATTCCAGAAAAACCATTCGAAATCATCAGCATGGATTTATTTGAAGTCAGGATAAAAGGAAAGCCAAGAAAATTTTTAATCTTAGTAGATCACTATTCAGATTTTTTCGAAATAGAAGAACTATAGGATTTATCAGCAAAAACAACAATTTTGATGTGTAAAAAAATATTAAGTAGATATGGAATCCCAAAACTTGTCATAAGTGATAATGGAACAAATTTTTTCAATTCAGAATTTGTGAATTTCCGAAAAGATTGGAACTTCAAACATGTGACATCAAGTCCAAACCATTCACAAGGAATCAGCAGCAGCAGCAGAATCAGCTGTTAAAATGCGAAAAGTCTTATAATGAAAAGCATCTAAAGTAAGAACGATTTTTATGAAATGCTTCTGCTCGAGAGGAATACACCTAATAAAATGGGTTCGAGTCCTGCAAATAGGTTGTTTGCTAGGAATTTGAGGTGCACCATACCAATCAAGGAAAATACACTCATTCCAAAGATTGTTCCAGCAGTTTCCAAAACAATTGAAAAACAAAGGCAAAAAACAAAAAATTACTATGACAGGACTACAAGATCACTACCAAGTCCAAACATTGGAGATGAAGTGTTATACAGAAGAAAGAAAGACGACAAATTCTGGAGTCCGGGAATTATAAAACAAAAAATAAATCCAAGATCTTTCACAATAGACAATGAAAGCGGTGAACTGAGAAGAAATATAACAGATATCAAACCAATGAAAAATACAGTAGAAACACCAGAAAATAATATAGTCTAGGAGAGAGAAAAATTCACGAGGTCTAGAAGAGAAACAAGACTACCTAAGAAATTTTTAGATTTTGAAATGTCTTAGATTTGTATTTAAAGTATAGGGGATGTTATGTTATATTTTGTGGAACACTTTGTATTTTAGAATATCGGTTACCAAACAATCATTATGTACAGCAGAGTCAATAAAGAGATTTCACGTATTACTCCGTTAGTTGAAAAAGATACTAAAGAAATACCTTCAAGGTCAATCCCAGCTCAGGCTACCTAAATTACAAAGCATAAAACAGTAACCAAGACAGCTTTTTAACACTATTCAATGCCTATGTGAGATCTCGGCTGGAATATGGTTCCTTACTGTGGTCACCCATAAACAAAATAGAGTCCATCCAAAGAGGCTTCATGAAATATATTTCATATAAAATAGATGGAGTCTACCCCGAACAAAGTATCGACAATAGAATATTACTGAATAAATTCAAATTACTATCCCTTCAAAACCGAAGAACTTACTATTCAATTATCTTCATTTACAAATTAGTGAACGATCTGATTGACTGTCCTGAATTACTCTCCCATTTCAACTTTCATGTTCCACGTTTAAACTCTAGAAATGAATTGACTTTTTACCTATCCAATTCAAGAACTAACATATTACTCAAGTCACCAGTCGTAGCAATGAGCAAACTATAGAATCAATTCTGTACCAATCTTGGTATATATTATGAACCAATTGGCCAAATGAAGAACAATATTAAGAAACTTACAAACAAGCCAAAATATTTGAGCATACTCCTTACTATACCTTATTCAATTGATCGTGATCAGGTTGAATTGTGTATTTTCTTCCTTATTTATGTTTTTCTCTTCAGGTGTTTCCAAACACTCAAAGTAGAATGTTCTATATGCATGTACCTATGTGTGTATATATGTCTGTATGTGTATACAGGTATATATTGTTTATTTTGGTATATAAAACTGTAAACTCGCCTAGTGATAATAATTTATGTCTTGTTATTGGGATTTATTCATGTTTAAATTTTTTTCTTAACAATAATGCTTAGATTAAGGCATACTTACTGAAAAGCACAAAATAAACTAATGAATAAAAAACTTTTTGACAAGCTTTTATTGAAAGGCGCTAAAAAGTAAAAAATAATTGCTTTGGATCTGTGACGTAGGTTATTCCGTGAGTTAAAGATTCAAATGCTTGTCGCTTTTGTTTTCGAATTGAAAACTTTGCGCGGCAAGCTTTTGAATCTATAACTCACGGAATAACATACGTCACGCATCCAAAGCAATAATTTTTTACTTTTTAGCGCATTTCAATAAAAACTTGTCTTTGAAAAGATTTCCTGTTAATTATTTTATTCTAGAAGCAACTCTGCCACTTTTCTGAGAGAAATTGAAATTGATGATGATGTAACAATAAAAGACATACATGCAATCCGAATGCCTTGAATAATTACTATGTAGAAAATATAAAATAAATAAATAATGAAATAGAAGATATGGGCCCTGATTTTCCAATCCTGCGTAGACAGCTTCCAGTTAATTGACTACGAAAAACTTGAGACAATTATTTTCTCTCTGTCCAATAAAGGTAGCCCAGATGATGTAAACACACTTTTTCTCAAGAAATCCTTTGAAATCTGTAAAATTCCAAATTTTATTAAAGTATCCACAATTGTGCCAATTCCCTAAGTAAAAAACTGTACCAAAGCTAATGACTTATTTTCCAATCATCAGAGTTTTTGTGATTTTTTATGGGAAGCAAGAAAATATCCCTCAGGCATATAGCTTTGTGGTAGTATGTGAACATATACAATTCATTCAAAGCATAGTCACAGTTTATAGCTAAAGAAGCAGTTAACTCACTTGGCCCAAATGCATGTTCCAAGGTAACATTCACTCCAGGGAAAGAATTCAGGATGCGCAAAAGACTGTACGCGATTATCGCTCTTCGAAGTATACGAAAAATGTCAGTATTAGTAACACAGTAACACGCGGAATGCGCGAGGGATAAAAATCAGAGTTGCGCAGTGTACAAACGGGAACATAAAGATCAAAGTGCCGACGCCAAGTGAGCTTACTGTTTCTTTAGCTATATACTGTGGCATAGTAATGTAAATATTTTATTTTACAAGCATATGAGAACCAGTTATCATATAACATGGTTTTTCTTCCTTGTTCTTTCTGTCCTTGTCCCACGATTTAATTTGAATTGCCTAGTCACAGCCACAACTGTTCAATTAAAAAAAGTGCTTCTTCATAATTCATCTTGACCTTTCTTGAGCTCAGGATATCACTACATAGTTCATGAATATTGGAAAAAAAATCGGAATTGCCATCCTCACTGATTTCTGAATCTTCCTTTGTCAAAATTTCGTATCTTTTCTTCAAAGTAGCCAAGATTTCCTCGCTGAAGGAAGTAACACATTTGTCTGCCATTGTATGCATCGAAATCAAACATTTCTCTACCAAATCGTGGTCCTCCGAATCGGTTGCAAGGATTGAGACTAAGAGTTCGTTTAAATATTTACACCAGTTCTGTTCGACCAATAGATTCTCTAGGTTGATTAGTTTGTACTGTTTTATGAGATTGTGTTGGTTTTCACTTGGAGAGCCTATCTTTGATTGTATATTTTCCAAAAGTAAATCATTCATTAGGGTTACTAATTTAATTTGAATTTTGATTGGAGTTGTTTCATCCAGCAACTTGGTAACGACAAAGAGTCCACCATTTTGTACAAAACGTAGTTGTGCCAATGGGAATCTTCGGAGCAAACAACTCAGTGCAAACACAGCCCGACTCTTTACTCTAGTCGATGACTCTGAATTCAAATTTCTCAATATAATTGGTATACTACCAGTCTCTAAAGCATGAATTTGCACTTTTGCATTGTTCTGTACCAGTGAACCAAACAGTTTCAGTGAATCTTCTTTAATTTCATCTTCAGTTAAATTCAGGTTCCTGTATATAATTTCCTTGAAACCATTTTGCCTGACAAACTCCAAGGCATTATCAAACTGATGGGCTAAAAAGTCAAAATCCTCAAGAATTCTCGATATGGCATGTTTATTTATGCGTGTTTTTCAATTTCTCGCTGATACTGCTTGAAAAGATCTTCTAAAATTTCAGCATCAATTTTGGCGGTTAGATTCAAAGTAGCCATATCTTCTTTGATCTGTTCGTAGCTGCGATATTTTTGAGTATTTTTGTTTTCTCCATCATTTTTTATACCTTCATCATTTTTAATTTTTTTCAAAGCCTCTTTCATAACATCTGTATCAAGAAGTTTTTCTGTTTCATCATCTACTGATATTTCTACTAATGCACTGTGCTTGTTGGATTTCTCTTCTTCGTCCAATATTTTTGCCTCAGTTATTCCAGTTTCGAAATTCATTCTTATGTGAAGGCCCTTAGGAATTTTCTGATCTACAAAAAATAAATTTATATAATTCAAATAGAGAAATAGTGGATATAGGTAAACCTTTTTTAACAACTTGCCACTCGTACGTCGGGATGAATTCATTTTCATCCCTTTCTTTATCTTCACTATAAATCGTTTGAATTCCGAAAAGGAAAATGATAAATAATTCGATCGTCCTCATTTTTTTCGACCATCTTTCAGACAGCTCACCACTCGAATAGTTTTAAGGTTAAGTAAGAAGTGCAGGCGCACAACAACAAAGTTCAGTAGGTCGTTTTATATCCACAGACCAAAGAATTAACGTTATCTGAATAGGAGGTACTAATAAGTTCTAGCCATTCAGAATCTTGTAGGATTAACTCATCATAGTGACGTACTGGACATGAGTACTGGTGGCCCACGTAACATACAGAGTGGTCCAATATACATTCAAGAGCCTGTAACTCTGAGATACCAGAGTGCGCTAGTCCACCACTGTCCACAGAGAATGGTGGCCATGGCATGTCCATATACGTCAACTATGACTCACAAATGATCTTTCATCTTTTTCTATCAGTGTCACCATTTCTTATGGGGAATAGATTCCTACTCAGATAACGTTTACTCTCTTTGACCACAAACCATATTTTGTGCTCGTGCCTCAAAGACAGTAAACGTTATCTGAGTAGGAGAGTATATTCCCCATAAGACAATGGTGACATTAATAGAAAGAGATGAAAGTTATAGTGACGTATATGTCACGGCCACCATTCTCTCTGGACAGTATTAATATAACTTATATATAAATATAATAAACACTTTGGGACTAATAATAAATGATCCAGCATATTCAATTTGTGATTTTCTACACAACCCTGATGAAATTGTTACAATACGTGCGCTTAAGTCACGACCACATTTTTTTGTTGTGTTTGTCAGTCTTTGGATGCAAACAAACCGTAACGCGTATTTTGTTAACATAGCACTTTATCCAAACATAGTATTTCAAGAATTCTCGAGATATTTAAGCACTTATAGCAATATACTTATACAATATTATGGGATTATAATACGCTTTGTTGACAACCAAAGACTGATTTACACCAATACAGATTGGTCGCGTGACGTCACACTAAACGCCCGTATTGGAGAGGCAGAAGTTTTTGAAGTTGGTAACTTGTGTGGAACTGCCACTATTGGAATGGAACAAACGAACATACCCTTTCTAAGCCGAAACATTATTTTCGTTTGACAATTTGGGACATAAAAAATAAAATCTAACCTCCAACAACAATTTTCCTCAACCAGTAATTTATTTAATAAAGTTAAACCCTAATCATGGATAATCCTGGAGCAAGTATATTTCAAGGCGGCGATTTGAATATAAATAATTCACAGAATAACGAGGAAGAGGAGGATCTGGAGGAACAACGTAGAAGAAATGAAGAAGTAAGTTTTTAGATCAGCTCGAATATTGAACAACTCATCTGATTTATTCATTGCAGCTACAAAACCTTTTGGTGGCTAAGCTTGACGACTTCAATTACGATGAGAGTACTATCAATTCATCAAATAATGTATCAGTTGTCTCTTTGGATGATGTCCAGAATAAATATCGTAATGCTGATACGAATGAACAGTTGAAGTTTTATACGACGTGAGACTCAGAGAATTGAATAGCTTAAGAATGGAATATGAAATTGTTAAAAAAGAAATGTCCAAAGAAATGGGCGATTTGAAGAAAAAGTTGATTATTTTCGAAGCAGAGCTACAGCAGAACAAGAGTTCACTCAAAAATTCAAATGATTTGTTAGGTGGGTAAATATTAAGTTACATCACCCATGCACTCCGAATATGGGGAAAACACTTTTCTTACGTGTTTTTGCCTCCTGAACACGAATCCGGAAGAAAAATGCGGCGGTCTCATACCGTTTCAGAGTTACATCGCTTTTCGAAATAAATTTCAAGCACGTTTCAAAACTCACTCAAAATGCCTCCTTCTTTTTACCAGCATAAACAATACACCCTAAATCACTTATTTTCGGCACAACTTTGCACAAAATATCGTCGTTTTTATCGAAAAAGATCCTCCTTCTTACACAGTCCGATTCATTTATTACCAACATGAAAAATTAAAAAAGTAAATAAATGTCATCTGTCAAAGAAATTAGAATTGTTCATTTGCAACTGTGTAAGAAGGAGGATTTTTTCGATAAAAACGACGATATTTTGTGCAAAGTTGTGCCGAAAATAAGTGATTTAGAGTGTATTGTTTATGCTGGTAAAAGAAGGAGGCATTTGAGTGAGTTTTGTCGAAAACGGTCTTGAAATTTATTTCGAAAAAGCATGTAACTCTGAAACTATGAGACCGCTGATTTCTTCCGGATTCGTGTTCAGGAGGCAAAAACACGTAAGAAAAGTGTTTTCCCCATATTCGGAGTGCATGGGTGATGTAACTTAATATTTACCGTTAGGTGAGATTTTTCTCAGATACTTAATATAAAATATTTGTTTGTTGAAGTTGTCCAGGGCACACTATTGGCCATGGGACTGTTCTATTCACTTTTCTGTACATTAATAGTATTATAGGTTAATTTTTTTAAGAAAATATGCAATAAGACAATATGAACGATCAAAAGGGTTAGATGAAAACAAAATATATGACACCAGCAAACTACTTCTACTTCAAGTACTGTCCTAATGGATCCATTATATACATTAAAAAGAGTAATGGCTGAGAACAGACCCTTGAGGTACCCCACATTTATTTCCATTTCAACAGATGTAATTCTATTGAAAGTCTCCATTCTCTCCATAAAAAATAAGTACTTCAGTATATTGAATCAATCAGTTTGGCCAAGTGATGAAGCAAAATTGGTCTCTCTCCAATAAACTGCACAATGGAGAACCCTTCATTGATCAAATCAATTTGTTTTGTCGTCAAAGTGATATATTTTACCCTAGTATTTGTATAGCTGACCAATTAATATAATGCTCCTTTGAATGGTCAACACAATTTGATCTTGGTTAAAAATCTAGATTTTTATTTGAGTTAACAATTGCTTTGGAAAAAACAATAGCTTTGAGACAATTGTTGATTTCTACTTCCATATTGCGAAAATATTCTTAAGGACATTGTTCCCTATGTTACCAGCTCTCGATATCTTCAGTTGTTTGTAGAATTATATTCGATTTGACGCTTACTTTGTCCAGCTTGTACAAACATCTGCACATTGTTTCTTTATTCCTGAGTCATGTATTTTTACTTGTAACAAGAATTTTGAACTTCTATGAATGAACATATGATTTTTTCGTCACTCTGATGGCCAAATAAATTGATTGGACCATCCATTCTTGATCAATTTAAGGTTTTTGTTGCGTGGTATATGAAGTTTATTAGATTGGGACCAATTTCGGGTAATTAACAGATGTCCGGTCTTAATTTTTCTGTTTAGTGTGGTAAAAAAAATATGTCATCATGACGACCCCTCTTTGCCGATTTATAGAGTTCCTACTTTAAATACTGTAGCCAACAAAGTGTGACCGACTAAAACTATACAACAGAAAAAATTGTTATTTTTGATACTAAAATTCACACTATGCCAATACAATTTCTCAAGATTTTTATTTTTAGCCACTGATTTAAAATTTTATCGTGGTTTTCAATTTATGAAGGTTAAGCTTATACAGAGTGTTTTGAGCAATTTTTTTAGACAGGCTGTTAAACTTAAAATATGCGATTTTACAATAAATCACTTATGTACAAGTTGCAAAATAAAGGTGCAAACATGTACTTTTCGTTAATGCTTTGGATAAAATTGTTCCTTTAAATACACATAACCACAAACTCTGAGAACATTGACAGCTGATGCGCGAAGGCATATTGTTGTCACTTCTAATTCTGTGGCTGTTCTGTAGCTGGGATTGATAAGTACTCATTCTGTGTCAATCAGTGACCAATCAGAAGGCAGCACAGTGTAAGTTCAAATGCGAAAACAGGCATATACACACAACATTGTGAATTGACAGGAATTTTCAAATTTTGTCTATTATAGATATTGTTATTTTGCACCTTTAATATAGGGGATTTTTGGGTACAATTACATATTTCCAGGAGTTTTACATCCTATCGAAAAACTATTTGGCTCAGGAATAGATAGTGGCTGAATATCAACTACAATTCAGTATGGTCTGCCCACTACCAAGTACACATCAATGCGATTGAAAGTGTTCAGAATAGATTTCTAAGACGTGTGGCATACAGATTGAAAAGTACACATCAATGCGATTGAAAGTGTTCAGAATAGATTTCTAAGACGTGTGGCATACAGATTGAATCTACAATTTGGAAATTACAACTATGAAACTATTTCTGAACATTCCAAACCTTCACAACCGAAGAATAAGAACTGACCTTATTACCTTGTTTAAACTACTTAATAATCAAATCTTATACCCTCAACTATTGGAACTAATAAACTTTAGAGTACCGTTCAGAGCCACTCGCAACACAGATCTATTTACAATACCATTTCATAGCACAAACTATGGCCTCAATAATTCACTAACTCAATTAATGAGACTAGGTAATGAACATTTTAATCTCGGCTTGAATATTTTTAATGTGTCTCAAAACAAATTCAAAAATGCTCTCAAAAGATCTCACTAAACAGTACAATATCATATACCAATGTTACCAATCATAAATTTAAAAATTCCATAACTGATGTACTTTGTGCTTATACAGTGAGCATCATAAGTGTTACCCCCCCCTATCTAACTCGTTACTGGACTCTTGTTAGGAGAATCGCCGAGACACATCGACTTTTGATTTCTACAATGTACATTTTTGTATGAATAGTTTACCCCTAATTTAATCCCTTACTGGAGGGGAGCAACCATTTCGAAAAATTTAAATAGCATGGGGTGGTGAATGATAGCTCATTTGAAAGGGGGTTTTATTCTCTATTCAACCGTGCAAAGGAATTGACATTTGTTCCATTAATTCTCGAGTCATTATTGTTTCAGAATAACGAAAATTAACGTAACGCACTCATCCTTAGAATTCAAATTCGGCCCTGCATGATATCGGTTTTGGTTCAGACGTCAAGTGAGACTTATTTGCCATATGCTTGGATTTTAACTTTACGTTTTTGTTTTGGTGTTTTTGCATTGTTTTCAGGATAAATGGTCAAAACAATAAACTGATATCAAGGAGAGTGCAAGTCAGTGTATTCTAGCTGTAAGTTTTGATTGCTATTCATCTCCAAACAATGGTTGCACCACGTGAGTTAAATCAGAAATGCGAAGCGATTGTTATATTTGGGGAGGCTCATCGCAATTATCATGAGGCTGTACGAATGTTCAATGAACGTTTTCCAGATCGCCCTATTGATAGACATTATTTCAAACATTTAGTGAAATTTTTTTATGAGAACGGCAGTGTGCAAAATAAAAAACATTCTGGCGATCAACTACTGGGGAAGATAAACAAGTGGACATTATGGGCGAATTTGTGAATAATCTGTCCTCATCGAGTAGAACTGTTGCCTTGAATTGTGAGGTTTTGCAGATGACCGCAGTCTAGAATATTCTGAAATTGTATCTAATAATATTTTGCAAAATCCCAGCTATTTGAAACACATTTGTTTCAGTGATAAGGCTACTTTTTTTTTAAACGGTCACGTGCATAGACAAAATGTGAGGTACTGATCCGATGAAAATCCTCGACTTTTTCGCAAAACTCATACTCAGTTTCCACAAAAAGTTAATGTGTGGGCAGGAATACTGGGTGACCACATTATAGGTCCGTTATTTATTGAGGAAAATCTGACTGGTGCCCTCTATTTGGAAATGCTGGAAACAGTGATAGATCCACTGATAGTGGCAACTGTCGAAAATAAAAAGACGAATTAGACATGGAAATTATTTTGCAACAAGATGGAGCTCCTCCTCATTTTGCAGTTGCTGTGAGGAATTATTTGAATACTGTTTATGCAGGTTTATGGATCGGGCGCCAAGGATCTGTGGAATGGCCTCCAAGATCACTAGATCTAACCCCATTAGATTTTTTCTATGGGGTCACCTAAAATCTAAAGTATACGAGACTCAGTGTCACTCTATTCAGAAGTTGCGAGCGCGGATTACGGAAGTGTGTGCAACAATTACTCGAGAAACTTTGCAAAGCGTTAGGGCTGAAACTAAAAATAGACTTTATTTTTGCCAGGAGGTCAACGGGGAACATTTTGAACATTTATTGTAATAACAAATAAGGTTAGGTTAGGTGTTAGTTTAGTTGCCTTCCTGTTTGTGGTGTTTTGTTATTTTTAAACATTAATAACTCAACACGTAATGAAGCAAATTTCAAATTTTTTGCACAGTTGAATGGAGGATAACACATGTTTTCAGATGAGTATCACTCACCACCCCATGCTATTTAAATTTTTCGAAAGGGTTGCTCCCCTTCAGTAAGGGATGAAATTAGGGGTAAACTATTCATACAAAAATGTACATTGTAGAAATCAAAAGTCGACGTGTCTCGGCGATTTTCCTAACAAGAGTCCAGTAAAAAGTTACATATGAGGGGGTAACACTTATGATGCTCACTGTATGTATTTTATCTTACTTTTAATGAGTTTAAATGTATTTTACTTATATCAATGTATTTTAATCAATGTATCAATTGTAAAATGGGGTTATCCGTATATAATAAATAAATTAATTAATAGGTAGTGCAGTGGAAAATTATGGTAGAGTTCTTGTTTCGAACTTTCTGTTGAGGGTTTTTTACTGTTTCCTAATTCTTACTTCATATTTCGTTCAGGAACGCATCCAATAGTTGCATTTGTTTCGATAGGTTAGATATATTATGTTTCAGTTGAGAAAACCAGTATAATTACCGAACTGAAAGAAACTCTGAAGAGCCGAGAGGATCAAATAAGAACATATGAGAAAACAATTGAAAATGTAAAGTAACATAATTTTTAATCTATACTGAATGCAAGACAGTATGTCTTTATTACAGTTTCGCCTTGAAATCTGCACTTATCAGTCCACAATAAATGACATGCAACACCAAATGCAAAATATCAACCCATTCAATATGGACGCCAAGAGATTCAATTCTGAGGAATTACAGAAAGCACATCAAAACCAAATTTCCAGATTGGAAACCTTATTGGAAGAAAGAACTAATATTGCCAAAATATGTGTAACTACACTTTAGTTTTTTATGTTTTTTTTTGCTCAATTCAGTTTTTAGGAGAAGGAAAAATTGGTTCATCAGGAAGAGGTTCAAAGGCTATTACAGCAACAAATAGAAGATAAAAATGTTATGAATACTCTAACCAAAAATTTTGATAGTGCACAAAAACAGTGTGAAGAACTTATAGAAGTGATTGAATTGTTAACTAAAGAAAATAACATTTACAAGGTGAATTATCATTGCAAATTGCATGTATCGAAATATTTAGTTTATTTTTGCAGATAGAATTGATTCTTTGTACAAGAACCCAGCTGAACAGATCAACAAAAAGCCTTTTGTGAGTATTCAATTAATATAAAGCATATACAAAACAAAACGTTTTGACATCTTCAGGAAAATAGTGTAGGAGACCATGTAGAGAAATTGAAAAAAATGCTTTTAGACAAGTCGATTCACATTAACGCTCTCAATTCAAAGCTTAGGTAAGAATTAGAATTTAAAATTCAAGATATTATGTTTTAATTTATAGGAATTATGAAGAGGGTATCAAAGAATTATTGGAGTACAGACAACTCAAAAATGATGTATATAAAAAAGAATTCCAGCAGTGTGGTAAGTATACACCTATTATATCTTAATGTGTATTTTATTTTTATATTTTATTAAACACTAACTGACCCGACAGACATTGTCCTGTCCTAATTTCTATATTCCCTAAATTTTTTTTTCCTGAAAACTCTTGTCTGCGTAGAATTTATTTTTTCCTATGTTATTTTGTGTTTAGGTTATGAATGAAAATAATAATAAATTTATTGCACTATGTAAAAAATGAAACATTACAAGCCAGTCACACTTTACAGAAAATACATAAAAAGGTATAAAATTGAAATAAATAGGTATAAATAAAATTAGCTAAAAGGCATGATTTATATAATTGTCAGGTTCATATGGCTCCAGGTTGACGAGTATGTCTATTAAAGATTTTATTGAAATTTTCTTCTTTTTTCATTATTTCTGGTAGGTGGTTATTGAAACGAATACTAGAGTATAGTGCACCTCATTTCATCTTAGAGAAGTGATGTGCCGGTACCTTATAGTTGTTTATTCTTATGGGATATGCTCCAGATTGCTAATGTGTTTCAAAGTAGCTTCTATTTTTGAAGAAGAATTTTATACATTTATAGATATACAATGCAGGTTCATTAAAATTATTGAACCATGGGATCTCCGACAACAGTGCCGTGGACTGGTAGGATTAGCTATGAACTGACAATCACTATCAGTGTGGACAATGTACCTTCTTATAATGGTACCACAGATATCAAAGATTTCATTCGTGAAATTGAGTATGGGCAGCTGTAGCAAGATGAACAGACAGTCAAATAAGTTCCATAGTTAGATTTAAATTGACAGGAATCGCCAGATTATTTATCGAAGCAGGTGATAAATTGAAAAATACAATAAATTGGCATGGATTCAAAAAGGAATAATTGGAGCAGTAATTCCATTTTTTTTAAATGGTTCCTACAAGATTCAAAGTATTCCAGTTGATTCATAATGCTGATGGCTCGCTTCTGAATTTTAAAGATTCTTTGTATTTCTACGCTGCCACCCCATAATATTATACCAAACCTATCACGGGAGTAAACATTTGCAAAGTAGAAGGTTCTTGTGATACTTAAATTGCAGCTATTTGATAGGACTCTCAGTCCGTAGCAGGCTGTGCTGAGTTTTTTTGATAAGCAATCTGTGTCATAGTCAAATTTAAGGGTTTCATCTATTATAATGCCTAAGCATTTCAAGGAGTTGGCCTTCTTTGGGGTTTCCAAACTCTGATAAGTTTTGAACAATATTGCGTTTGTTTTTTCTGGATTTAACACCAATCTACTATTACAGAACCACTTCGTTGCCGAGTCTATGATGGAGTTTCCCATTTCACAAATTTTTGGGTAATTTTCTGCAGTTACCAGGACTGAACTATCGTCGGCGTAGTTAATTATCTTGACGTCCGGGGTTGATAGTTCAGCAAAGTCATTGATGAATATAATGAATAATAGTGAAGCAAGATTACTGCCCTGAGGAACTCCCAAAGATATGTCCATTGTTGTTGATAGTATATTTTGGCCTGTAGTTTCTCTCTGATTTTTACTGCTTGACTTCTGCCATAATGTTCAAGTTTGATAAGTAAGATTGTGTGGTCAATGCAGTCAAAGGCTCTTCTCAGATCCAAGAAGATTCTGTAGGCAATATCTCCTTGCTCAAAAGCATTGTAGATTCCGCTCGTAAGTTCAAAAAGAGCTGTCTCAATACTTTTGCCACTTGTGTATCCATGTTGATTGGAGTTGAGTATATTTTGACCGATGAGAAAGGTCAGTATTCTGGAGAACATAATTATTTCAAAAAATTTGAGAAGATATTCAGGAGGCTGATAGGGCGATAATTCTCGAAAGAATCTTTATCGCCTTTTTTAAACATGGTTTTATTATGGCAAATTTTAATGCAGAGGGGAAGATCCTAGTTTCAGTTGATTTATTGACTATGTTGCAAAATGGTTCAACAATTAAATGAAAGCATTTTTTCAGTAAGGAGGGTGAGACTTCATCATACCCTGAACTCCGTTTGTTTTCCATTTTATTCAGGATATCGAGTAATTCACTTTCAGTCAGCGGTTTTAGAAAGATGGAGTTAGGATTATGTACTAGGTTGCAGTCAAATTTACTGGTAGTCGGTAATTTTTGATCTATTAGTTGTCCAGTTTTGTTTATAAAAAATTCATTTAAGGAGTTTGCACAATCTTCGGGACTTGTTTTGAGGGTTGAGATCTTTTGTTTGCGGTTTTAGAAAGATGGAGTTAGGATTATGTACTAGGTTGCAGTCAAATTTACTGGTACTTGAGCATCGACATTTTTATTTTTCCAGTTATTTCTTTGACTCTGCCTGATTCCCGTTTTCCCTTTATCCCGTTTTCCATTATCCCGTTTCCCCATTATACCATTTTCCAGTTATTCCGTTATCCCATTATCCTGTTATCACTTTCTCCTGTTATCTCATTATCCTGTTTTCCCATTATCCCGTTTTTCCGTTATTGCTTTCTCCCGTTATCCTGTTTTTTCGTTCGTTATCCCGTTTATCCGAAAAAAAATTGCCAAATCGGTTCAGCTGTTCTCAAGCTATGAGCCTAGCAACACAAACAGACATTCATTTTTATTATATATACCTGAAAACTTCCAGGGCAAAGAAATTTCCAATAACTTTTTTAAAAATCCTTTCTTCCCCAAAAAACAATTAGCCAAATTAGTCCAGCCGTTGTTGTTATAAAATTTAAAAAAAAATACCCTAACCCGAGATTTGTTCCTGTGACCTTCTTCTTGGTAGGCGACAGTGTAAACGCTCAGCTATTTCGTCATTTGGTAATAAATGACTCTATAGTCTTTTTCTTCGCCAAATTTTCCATTTTCCGGGCAACTTAAAAAATTAGCCAAATTAGTCCTCATGTTTTGCGTTTACAAAGAATCGAGATTCATTTTCATTATATAGATTTTCATATTCAATCCAATCTTTTTTTTTTCAGAAAATAAGGACCACACAAAAAGTTTACTGCTCATGCAAAATGACCTTCAAAACTATAGGAGAACAATAGAAGACAAAAACCAACAGATTCTTGTTCTGAATTCAACAAACCGGGATTTATTGGAGAAAATGGAAGAAATGCTCTCTCAAACTCGAAATGACATTGAAAAATTCTCACATAAATATAATTTACCGCAGCTTGAAAAGATGACGGAAGATCTCAAAGAAGCGGAAGATAAAATAAAAGATCTCGAGGAAAAACTAAAAAGGTCTGAAGAAAGGAGAGTATCACTTGTTCACAAGTTCCAAAAATCAGATAAAAACTTGGAAAAAGACTTGAGGAAAGAGCTTGACCAACTCAAATTGAATAATGAGAAAGAACGAAATAATTTTGAAAACCAAGTGAAAAAACTTCAACAAGAACTGGCAGATTCTTCATTAGAAATTGAAAATTTGAAGAAGTACGCAGATGATTTGGTAAGTGAGAACAAGAAACTAATTACACAACTTGAGGATCATAATACAAAAATGAATCTCAATGATCCGGATGAAAGTCTGAAAAAGCAGTATTTAGAAGCAATTCAGAAACTTCACGAATTCCAAAAAAAAGTGAAAACACTCGAAGAAAATGTTGAAGAACTAACCAGGTTGAAAACATTAAGTGATGGTGAAAAATGCACTTATCAGTTTCAAGCTACAGACTATAGAAACCAGCTACAAAGCACACAAACAATCCTGGAAACTATGAAGGAGGAACTTGAAGCATCGAAGACAGCGCTGAAAGCCAAAGAAGTAATGATTCAAGACTTTAGGAATATCTCAAAGAATTTAGGAAATGAAATGAGTACATTGAAAAGAGAATTAGCCTCTAAAGAAACTGATCTAAAAATTGCTATTGATACCAAAAATGAATTGACTGAGCTCCTTCAGAATGCCAATTCCGAAATCAAAGCTTCCAGAAAAGAAGTATTCAGGATGAAAAACCAAAAAGTAGAAGGTACCGAAAAGAGTGTGGGAAATTGGAAAAGGAACTACAAGAAATGGAAGAACAAAAAAGTCCGCAAAGTAACCCTGGAGATGATCATGGTATGTTCAACAAATTTGGGAAGTACTGAGTAAATCATTAGTGTCCTCCTATAATGGGTAAATCTTGAGGAAAAAGAAATAAAAGTACAAAAATGAGCTTCACTGTCCAAAACTGTCTTCAATTATTTTTTAAGTGGATGCAGCTGATACTTGATAAAAACATAAAAAACCACAATTAAAGTAAACACTTCATTATATGATTTTCTCTGGATTGGACAAAATGGCGACACCTTTTGTTATAGCTCCTCTAGGTGGATATAAATTAAATTAAAATTGCAGTACAGTTGCATTTATTCTACCAATGATAAAACTGTCAAAAAGATGAGTATGCAATCATCTTTTGAATGCTCTGCCTGTTTGACCTATGTAAAAACTGGACAAGTACAGCAAGTTCATTTATAAACTCCAGACTTTTCAGATATCTGATTTTTGTTCTTAATTAAATAATTAATAAGCCTATTCTCGTTAGAAATTTTCTCAGGTTAGCCAAAATATGTAATATTTGATAGAGTCAGTCATAACATATTGATACAAAAATTGCTGGCAATGAATATGAATATCTCAGCAGTAATATGGTTGCAGAGTTTCCTCACCGATCGTTTTCAATGTGTACGCATCAATGATAATCTCTCATCTGCATTTCCTGTACTTTCTGGAGTTCCCCAAGGATCCCACTGCGGGCCTCTACTCTTTAACATCTTTGTTAATGACCAAAATAATTATATTGTTCATTCTCATTTCCTTCTCTATGCCAATGACCTAAAAATCTTCCGTGAAATCAATAACTCAACAGACACTCGCCTCTTACAAACTGATTTAGATAATTTTATTCATTGGACATCTCTGAACATGTTGTATGTCAACATTGAAAAGTGTTTCTATATTACTTTTTCCCGATGAAATTTTCAAGTGAACAGTGAATATTCAATTGATGAGACCAATTTAATACAGAAAGAGATTGCCAAAGACCTGGGCATATTAGTTGACTCATCCTTAAATTTTAGATCACACATTAATAATATGGTGAATACAGCTCTCAAAACTTTCGGCTTTATTACTCGAAATAGCTACAACTTTTCTCCTGGAACTTTTACTGAAACTTTATTGCACATTAGTTCGACCAGTTCTGGAATATGCATCCATTGTTTCGTCACCAAGTTATACCGTTCATAGCAATTCAATAGAAAGGGTTCAAAATAAATTTTTGAGAATTTATTCATATCGTAAAAATCAATATACAGAGCACAATACTAAGGCAGACTTGCCCTCAGATCTCCAACTATGTAGCCTTAGTAACCGCAGAAGAATTTTGGATCAGATGTTTCTCTTTAAACTAGTCAATGGAAGTATTGATTGTCCACAATTACTGAGCCAGTTAAATCTGAATGCTGTATCAAGAACACGTAATCCTCCTTTGTTCAGAATTCCATTCCATACAACTAACTATGGAATGAACAGTCCTTTGACCAGATTGCAAAGAGACTACAATGATATACAAGATACGGTTGATCTATTTTCACAAACACATGCAAACTTCAAGAAGACACTTCATTGTATTTTGTAATCTACTATATATTTTGATCTCATTTTATTCTTTTTGTCCTGTCACATAACTTTGCCATGTTTTATTCTTAATTTTAACTTTGCGATGTTTTTATTTTTAATATCACCATTTTTAATATATATGTATTATAATAAGTATTGTATACAATTGGAGTTATCCGTTGAAATAATTAAATAAATAAATAAAACTTGATCTGATCAAAAGTAATGGTAATTTTGTTCCAAAATTCAGTTACGAATAAAATAAAAATGCAGAATTAATCATACCATTCACTGTTTCAAAACTTCCATATTATGTTTCTAAATATAAAACTATGATTTTCACTTCGATGAGACTAATTCACACTAAATTGTTTTTATTTTTATTTTGAAATCTGATTTTTGGGCAAGGTTTCTTTCCATCCCATGTAATCCAATTAACCACCAAATAAAAATAAAACTTATTTAGGTAACCATTTCTATATTTATAAAAATGTCACTCTTTAAAAATATATTTGTAAAAGTTTCAATGAAGTCTCATTATGAAATATATAAGTTTTATTTTTATTGAGGTGGTTTCGTATATGGGTAGGTATTAGTGTGTTACGATTGCACCCGTTTAAATTACATATAACCTAATGATCGATTCAATAATAATAATAAAGATATCTAGAACTCATTTTAACAATGTTTTTCAAGAAGAATTTAATAAAAAACCTGCTTTTATAATAATTAAGTTTATAATAGAAATGTATTGAAGAAGATACAGTGTTATATTTGGAAAAAATAACTTCAAACTCATAACTAGATAATGAAACTTTTAAACATTTGTAATTAACGGAAATTGTATCTCTTATGGTTTAGTTATTATATGAAGAATACGCTAATATTCCCCTAGTATAACTAGCTCTCATTAACACATTTTCAGCCGTTGATATCTTGACCATGGAAATCAGGCTGCGGGAAGAAATTCAAGAGGATTATTTCAAGAAGTTGAAGGAGATTGAAAATAAATATAAGAAAGTATGTGCCTCCAGAGATGAGCTAACAAAGAACGTAAGATCAAGAATTTCTACGGTAGTCAATGAATGCTCACAGAAAATCAAAGAGCTCGAAGAGGATCGAGATAATTTAGTGAGGCAGATTCATATTTTGCAGAAGGAGATTGATGATTATAAAATTCAGGCAAGTAGCAGAGAAGAATCCATTAAAACTATGTTGAGAGCAGCCCAGCATGAAAACAAGGTAATGTGTGATGGCACTCCCAGAAGCCAAAAAAACTTGTTTTTAATTCTCTTCAGTAGATGGATTTATACACTTTTGGTACCTTCCAAAATATTAAATGATTAACCTCAATGTTCTGAATAAGGGGCTGTAGATAAAGAAGGCAATTCAACCAAGATCAACAACTACAGACAACTTTCTTCACTCACAATCTTGACTGTACCTTTCATCTCAGTTAAAAGTTAAAACTTTCCTTATCGCCTACTGAATTATATACATATACTGAGAATAAATAAATTTAATAATTTTTTAACTCACTGAAATCTTACGATAGTGTGCTTTGAATTTATTTTCCGTAAATAGTCGAATTTTGGTTTTCCTAGTAAATTGATAAATTGGAAAAATCCTACTTAGATAGGAAATTAATATTAACAGGGAAGACAATAGTAGTAAACAAAATGAAAATAATAAAACAACCTTCACCGGATATAATATTAAGAACAACATTAGTCATTTTGTAACATACATTCTACCTAAAGCTTATAATTTATTACCTTTGGCCATTCGAAAGTGTGTTAACATCAAGAAATTCACTTCAGCCATTAAACTATATATTTACAGTGACTACAGGGACTTCATGAGAATTATAGAAACTGTATATTTAACATTTTCAACTTCACTGACAAATTGTCAGTTAGACAATTATTGTTTATTTTATAGTATATTTTTACTTTGTATTTCTTCATCATCCATTTCTCCTCACTACACTATACAAGTGTGTACTTACTTAGAGTGTGGGAGGAAAAATGTACTAAATTTGAAATTTCTATGAGAAGAGTTTTATTGATCAATTCACAATTAACTACACAGTTTCAAAGAATACACTGATTCTGCATGCTTCAAAAATCAATGTCTTGGAAATTTAACTACAAAAAAATATTAGAGAACCATTTTATAATTGATGGCAAAATCCATGTATTTTTCATAATTATTTGAAATGTAATGTTTTTAAGCATAACTAAGGATTATGTACAAAAAGTGCCACATATACGAACATAACACAATACTAAAGGTACATGCTATTACACAAAAATTTAACAAATGACGTCAAAGAAGTCCGAAGTGTTAAATATTTCACTATAGTATTGACATTGTTTCATAAAGGTTATAGTCACCAATAATTTTAAAATGACAAATGGTGTGCCATGTTTATATAACTTTTTTATGTATGTGTGTCTAATCTTTATTATTTGTTTTATATTGGATAATTTTTAATTTTCCAACAGATATTTAAGTTCGGTAAGAAATTATAAAGTATTTTTTCAGGAAAATATTGAGAAATGGCAATCATGGTCTAAGGAGTTTGTAAACAATTGTCTGAAAATAGAGTCAATAAATAAGAGAAGTCGAAATAATATTTTCTCAAAAATGCAGACTGTTGATTCTGAGGTGAGACTATATATATATTTGAATAGTCATCATTTGTTGATTTACGTTTCCAGTGTATTAAATACTGATTTTTTTCTGCAGGTGGCAGCTGTTGAAAAATCTTACAATGAGAAAATAAGGAAATATATCAAGAACTGTAAAAGGTGATAGTTAATTTAGCATAAAATATATATATATAAGGAAATGACTTTTTTAACTGTTTTGTATTTTTTTATATTGTTTACAGAATATATTATTGAAAAAACTCACTATCAATAGTTCATCCACCCCATATAAAAATATTGTTGGTATGAAAAAGGTTTTTTCCTAGAAAAGATTTAAATCATTCTAATATTGATAGAATGCTATCAAATTCACTTGGTTTCTAATAAATTTTTGTCTAAGAAAATATATTTTGTGCTTCTACGAGGAATACTGGAAGAATCAGAAAACACATTTTTCAGAAGCCATTTCACCTTGTAATGATGGATAACACTTCGAAGTGACACTTTGAAATGTATTTTCTCTGTTATGCGGTAGGGCACCGTACCCTTTGAAACCCCTAAAAAAATGAGTTCAGCTTCTAAGAAATTGTCCATATGTTAGACACTGAAAATTCTTTGTGAGTGAACAACTATCTCAGAGAGAAACAATCCAAAATATATTATTTTTTTGCAATTATTGGAACTCTTATTTGTGTTGACCACTAACTGAACTTGTTATAATATATTTGAAAAATAAAAAAAATAAGACAAGCACTAAAAAGATAAAAAATATAAGATATTCTTGCCCAGCAAGATTTTGAATCTGCTACTCACAGAATAACCTAGGTCAAACAATTGAAGATTTTTTTTCTTTTTAGTGTATTTGTACAAAAGCTTGTCTTAAAAATTTTGTTTAATAATTTTTACTCAATTCTTTCTAGTCATTCATGAAATCTGTCATCTCATTGAATTCTGACAAAAATTCATAATCTCCGACCCCAAAAAAACCCTCATACCAATTTTGAATGGAATCGGGCGATAATAACAAAATACGACGCCATCTTGAATTCATGAATTTTGACAAAAACATATCATATGATGTCCGACCCCAAAAACCCTGCACACCAATTTTGAATGGAATCAGGCTATAATCATGATGTCCGACCCCAAAAACCCCCACACACCAATTTTGAACGGAATCGGACTATAATCGCAAAACTCGTCGCCATCTTGAATTCGTGGATTTTGACAGAAAATCATAATGTCCGATCCCAAAAAACAAAACAAAAATCTCCAAAATATTTGAGAAATATCTTCTTATTTTGAGACTAATAAGTTATTCTCAGAACATCACTTCGGTTTTAGGAAAAATCTAAGTACCTACTATCTTGGAAATATTAGATCTGGTAGAGGCCATTCAGAGGGCTTTTGAAGATCTGAGTAAGGCGTTAGACTGCATCTCCCATGAGATTCTGCTGCTGATGCTAAAGCAGTATAATTTTGACAATAACGCTATCAGCCTGATTGAGGGTTATCTCACACACCGATATCATGCAGTGCAGGTGGCTGGTGTGAAGTCTGCGGAGAGGAAATTAAATGTCGGGATTCCTCAGGGATCTGTTCTAGGGCCACTTCTTTTTTTGGTATATATAAATGATTTACCACAATTTAACCCAACTGTCCATCATACCCTCTTTGCGGAGGGTACAACAATTGCCTATAAGGGTGCTGTTTTGGCTGATGCTGTGAAGTCTTCTGGGCAGGCGCTGACACGGGCCGAGTCGTGGTTTACGGCAAATCAGTTATATCTAAATGCTACAAAAACTCAAACAATGGTTTTTACGACGTGGAATGTGTCTGAGATGGAAAATCCAGCAAGTGTTAAGTTCCTAGGGGTTTACCTGGATCCAGGACTCAGGTGGAACGAACATACAGATTACTGTTGTGGTAGGTTGGGGTCAAATATTTTTTTGCTTGGGAACCTTGTTGGATGTGTATCACCTGCAGTCATCGGGCAAGCTTACTTCTCTCTGTGTCATTCTCTCATAAGCTATGCTATCATAGCCTGGGGGCATAGTTCGGGGGCAACAAGTGTGTTTCGAATGCAGAGGAGGGCTGTGAGAATCTTGGCGGGTCTGCCATATAGGGCTGATTGTAGGAGTGCATTTATTAACCTCAAAATACTTACACTTCCTTCAATGTTTATCTTGGAAAATCTTATTTACATTTAAAAAATATCTGGATGAGTATGAAAAACATGGGGATATGCACCCCTACAATACTTGTAATAAACAAAACTTGATTCCGGGCCTACAGACGTCTGGAGAGGTGTCGGAATGGACCAGGCTAGCTGGCTATTCAATGTTACAACAAGGTGCCAGGAAATCTTAAATCTCTCAGCCAATATAAATTTAAAGAACAGATTAAGGCATTTCTGATTAGCAAAGCCTTCTATAGTATTGAGGAATATCTTCGACATTAATTTTAATTTGTTTTCTTATACAATCTGAATGTTTAATCTAAATTTTTGTCTTTATGTAGTACACTGCTGTGTCTAATTTTTTATATATATATATATATATATATATACAGTGAGGACGTAAAAAGTCCCCCCCCCCCTTAACTTTTGAACGGAACAAGCTGTCGAGGTCGGGTAAAATTCAGGTAAAAAGGTAGCACTTTTTGGCATAAAAATGATTGTGGTCTAGTGTCAAGAGAGCACCATCAACTTTTTTTTTTAATGTAAAGGGGGGTCACGTGGCCCCTGGTTTTGAAGGCCTTTTGATTCTCTATCCAACACCGCTTCGTTTGTGAAAATCGGCCAAGCCGTTTCAAACTGACAAGCGTTTGAAATTTGCTTCAAATATTTTACAAATAAATTAGTTTAACTATTAATTGCAGAATTTCAACTCCGTTACTGATTCTGGTCGAAAAGTAGATTTTTTGTGGTAAACAAGGTTCGCATATTATTTGTACTTTAAAATGTGCTTTTTGTTTAATTTTTTTATACCTTAGTTATTCTGCTGGAGACTCCAAATAGCATTTCATTTCAACCTCAGTCTAATAGTGACGTTAATCATATCGATACTTTTGACATTTGTCATAGGTTTCAGCATTTCTTTATAAATTCCAAATGCCTCGTTCTCGTCCTTTAGAAAAAAAACCGAAGCAATTTTAATTTACGCTGAAGCTAGGCATAATTACCATGAAGCAGAAAGAATATTTAATGAGCGCTTCCCAAATAATCCAATATCTCGTACCTACTTAAGGGAATTGGTTAGTAAATTTCTAAAGACTGGTTGCGTAACGAGGGAGAAAGGATCTGGAAGAAAATCTATTTCAGAAGAACAGCAAATCGACGTTCTGGCAGCTGTTGTTAATAATCCGCAACAAATAACAAAAACGGTAGCCACGGCTTGTGACATATCTACGACCACTGTGAAAAAATATCTTAAAAACACAAATTTCACCCGTATAAATTTAAAATTTTGCATCAATTAACAGAAGACGACCCGGATAGAAGACTGCAGTTTTGTGAGGTCATGTCTGACCGCATAACCCAAAATCCCGGTTACATTAACTCTATTTGTTTTAGTGATGAAAGTACGTTTTATCTAAATGGAAAGTAAATAGACAGAATGTGCGTTATTGGTCAGACGTAAATCCGCACGTTTTTCGAGAGGGTCAAACTCCAGAGAAGATCAACGTATGGGCTGGTATTTTGGGTGACCATATCATAGGTCCAATATTTATGGCAGAAAATTTAACCGGGCATCTGTATTTAAATATGCTTCAAAATCAGATCCATCACAGTATTCAAGAAGTAGTTGGGGCAAACCCAAATGAATTTACCATGGATGTTACCTTTCAACAAGATGGTGCACCCCCTCACTACTACAGACCTGTCCAAGAATGGCTTAACGAGAATTTTCCGGGACGGTGGATAGGCCAACGTGGCCCCATTGAATGGCCAGCTAGGTCACCTGATATGACACCTATGGACTTTTTTCTGTGGGGGTACATAAAATCTAGGTGTACGTCACGCAGCCACAGTCACTCCAGGAACTTATGGACCGAATAACAGATGTGTGTTACAGTATTACCCCGGAAACATTTAATAACGTTCGGAATAAATTTCACAACCGACTTTTTTTCTGTCAAGACGTGAACGGTGAACATTTTGAGCACTTGTTAAAATAGTTGTAATTGTTACTTAAAATTCTGTTGCAATAGGCCTTCAAAACCAGGAGCCACGTCCCCCTTTACATTTAAAAAAAAAAAGTTGATGGTGCCCTCTTGACACTAGACCACGTGACCACAATCATTTTTATGCCAAAAAGTGGTACCTTTTTACCTGAATTATACCCGACCTCGACAGCTTCGAGATGGGAAATTCGGGATCAAAACCTAAATCTCTAGCAAGTGTTGCTGAATCGACAAATATTTTAAAATTATCGTCAGATCTTTCGGAAACTAAATATTTTTTTAAGATTATCTAAGCCTTCAATGCATTCCGCATTTTACTCAATACATCAATTCTTGATAATAAATCATGCCAAATTAAACACAAAAATTTAAATGATTCAAGACTTTTCATTATTGATTCAGGACCTATTTTTGTTTTCGTGTCTCTGGTGGTATCTTCAATTAAGGCATTTAATGCGGTAATAATGTTTTTTAGGTCTTGTTTTAGAGGACTAATAGCCTTGTCGTATCAATGCTATTAGACCACTTAACGGTTTTAAAGTTAGACTTTTCACGTGTTTTTTTAGTAAATCCCATTGATATGGGGATGCAAAAAAGTAATTATATACCTTTTGTACCATATAAAAAAAAACATAAATTTCACCACTGAAGCTGGCAGCGTCATTAACGACGAGATTTAATGTACTTATAATGCTCTAGAATTGATATCGAGACACCTTTTCTGAAGCCCTATATTTTTCCCCTTCATGTTCGATCCATTGTCGTAGCCCTGACCCCGTATAACTTCGAGCTGCAGACTAGGTAATAGCTTCTCTAATAGAAAATTGCACAAACCCCAGTGGTACTGGAAAAAAATCTTAGAAAAAATTCCAAAATATCTACTTTATTATCAGTTGTGTTCACACATTTATTCGACTCGTTTTTAAAAAAAATTTGCTTGATAGAACTATATGCGGACGCCCCTTGTTTTGGCCGCCCGCATGCGGTGCACGCGCTGCACCAGGATCGGCTCTGGAGCCACCACCTTCAATTTACGAATTTTGACAAAAAATTCCTGATCTCTGTTCCCGAAAACCCCCACATACCAATTTTGAATAGAATCGAACCATAATCACTTTAACTCGTCCGCCATTTTGTTTTCTCTATTGCAAAAATTCCATAATGCATTGTCACCGGAATTATGATCACCTGCCAAATTTCACGTTAATCGGACAACTAGAAGGGGGTCAAAATTCACCTCAAGACTTGAACTAAACATATATACATACTAAAAGCTTGTAAATGAATGTGAAACATTCTGTCCAACTCCAGGTGTCTAAATAATACAATCAATTTCGGTTGGAACACGTTTTTAATATTTTTTCGGCCTTATTACCTAGAGAAAAGTATAAAAGATGTTTATAGACATTTTGCCTGTCAAATGAAAAGAAAGACAGACCAGCTGTTATTGGAGACACTTTGGTGTTAATTACAAGGTTAATTTGCCTTTTCTTCCTTTTTGATAATTACTGCTGAATCAATGCATGAGAGCAGGGTAAAAATGCAGTTTAGGGAGAATTCTGTATTACCAAAATTTTATGTGATAGTTCATTTCTCTAAAAGCTTGAAAATGAAAAAAATTCTTGGCGTCACGTATTTTGAAGAAATTATTCAATTTTATAATGTCCTCTTTTGATTGAATGTGTACCTGTTGAAGAGGAAACGGCCAATCATGTGGTTACAATTAGTTGGCGTAGGTGTCAACGTTAGTGATATAGCGTGTGCTTGCATCTAGCAACTGATTGTCACTATTATGCCTCAATAATAATTCGGAAAAAACGTAAAAAGTCACCGCTAACGAAGTGCCCGGGAGCGGATCAAAGCATTACTTCGTAAGGTTGGTTGGCTTGCATTCATCTTCAATAGCAAGTTAGGTTGGTAAAAGTAAGAATCGTGGTATATCCTTACATTCCGAAAAAAAGTGGATATTTCAGAAAACGACAATTTTTTGTACAAAAAACAAGTAAATAAGGCTGTGTTTGTGGTGTTTTTATTAAAATAAGGACAAATGATGAAGTGGCCGAAAATACGGCTGAAAAATAAGGCTTTTATACTTCTGGAAGCTCATATATCAGAAAGTATTTGAGAGTGCCACGTTTTGACTTCGGATTTGTGTTCAGAAGGTGAAAACATGATAGTTCCAGTAAACTGCAAGTTCCAAGTCCTGCGAGTCTAATTAATGGATATTTACCTTTGTGAAAATAATGGATTGAAAACAATTCATTTGCTTTTTTTTATGACTGACCACCGGTTGGGAGTTAGAAAGGTTTGTATATTTACAAAAAAAAAAATCCTTAAACTGCAATTTTTTCGAGAGCAGCATTGTAACCTAAACAGAAAATCAAATTCAGTCCTTGTTTATTAAAATTACACTCCTAACTCATATCCTCACATCTGTCCACACTGAACTATTGTAACAGGTATTTTTGGTTTATTATTTGGACCAGTAGGCACATTTTCGATTTTTCTCATTACTAAAAGTCCATCAATAACCCTTCCGAAAACAACATGTTTACCATCTAAAAAGTTGCATTTTGCACAGGTTATGAAGAACTGGCAACCGTTTGTATCCTTGCCACTGTTTGCCATCGACAACAGCCCGGGAGTGTCATGTTTCAGCGAAAAATTTTCATCTTGAAACGTTCCTCCACCATATATGCTCATAACTCCTGTGCCGTCACCCTGAAAAATAATAAGTTACAAAAACGAATGGTTCTGGTAGGTTTTGATCTCACATTCACAAAATCGCCTCCTTGTATCATAAAATCCTTGATTACTCTGTGAAAACTGGCACCCTTATATCCTAAAGGAACACCATCTTTTCGGAATTCTCCTGTACAAAACTGCCTGAAGTTTTCGCTAGATTTAGGTACAACATCGGCAAATAGTTCAAAAATCATTCTTCCAATTTCCTGGAATATTCAATTTGGTAGTAAACAAATTTTTCTTTATAATAACTTGAGAATTACCGTTGTGCCTACTGAAATATCAAAAAACACCACAGGATTCGCAGGATGTCTGAGTTGAGATTGGATTTGATTCCAGTTGGGCATTTTGATCAATGAATTGATTACTTATCTAGTTTTGAAAAAATAAAATTTCAAAATACTAAACAACCATAACCTCAACAAACTAAGGTGCTAAAGCTGAATTTCCATCACACTTAAAGCACAGATTATCAGTGCTGCCAATTGAAAGTATACAATATGCTGACTAGCTTCTATCAAAATGCGGAGTTTTACTCCCAGAATGTTGAGAATGCTTACAAAATCCTTACAAACTTAATTTATACATAATCTATGGTATATATGGATAATTTCGAGGGTCGATTTGTTCTGATAGATACTGATTCTGAATCGAAACCAGAACAAACTAGACTAGAAGGGTAAAAGCACATATTCACAAATGTCCTTTGAACTGAAAATGCTGTGCTAGGTCAGAAGTTGGGTTGGTAGCATTGAAACCTGTTGATAAAACCATAGCATGGATTATACCTCAGAGTAATAATAAATATAGAGAGGGCTTTCTGTCCTTGTTTTTGAAGCCAACATAAAGTTGTTTATATTTACATTAGTCCTCCCGACTTCAAAAATGGGTAATACCAGATCGGTTATCGTCGGGTTTTCATATATCGGTGTTTCGTTTTTCGTCGGCATTAATTTGTTTGTGCTCGTGTTTACGTTTGTTGATGGCGCCGTGATTATTCTATGTTTGTGCAGTTTTTGGAGTTTTTTGATGATATTGAGTGTATTTTGACTAACAACATATCTTTAGTGTTAAAAGTGACTTTGAAAATGGTGAAAACCTGCATTGTTTGTGGATTGTTACAATCCTCAGATGCCGATGTATCATTCCACAGGTAAGCGCCATTGGCGTAACTGAGAATGTGTATATTCTTCTATTCTTAAATATGTCCCCAATAATTTTTGATATAATCAAACAAAAAATATATTTTTATAGGTTTCCTTCTAATAAGAATGTCTTGAAGTTATGGTGTGAGGCACTTCAGCTAGACGGGAACATATTGAAAAAATATTCCTACATTTGTTCCAACCATTTTTCACCAAATGACATTGTTCATTCGCCAGGAAGAACTCTTATCAAGAAAAATGTTATACCAGTTATACAAGTTACAACCTGCACACATCGTAGTAACGGACAATTCCCCGCAATCTGATAGGGACATGGAAACTAATCAAGGTGAAATGTGAGTAGATAGCTTTACATTTTATTCAATAGAGAATTCAAACTTGGATTAATATTTGGGCATTGTACTAATTTTTTCATAAATCCATCAAAATTTCAACATTTTTTGGGGTCAACAAATCATTTTCATCTACTTATATCAATCGTTATGGCACCGGATTTGATAGAATTTGATAGAATTTGATGGAATTTGATGATTGCCAAAACTCAAAGCGGTCTAAGAATAGTTATGCAATGTTGTAGAACGTAAATGTTCCCGTATTATAAGACGACTATAAGAAATGTTTTCTATTGATAAATATTTTGTTTGTGATATTGAGAGAAACCGGCAATAATGTCTTCCTTCTGCACCTCAAACTATTCATATAAATGAAATTTTTAAAATTTCCAACCAATTTTGGAAATTGTGAATGATGAACATGAACAGAATGAACAATCAAACAAAAAGTGAGCAAAATAGAATTATAGTTACTTAGTTGAAAATGTCTTTGTTAATTCTTATATAAACTATAAATATGGAAATATGAACTTTTACAAATAATGTTTCAGATTTGAAGAATCATTCTCAACATCTACAGCTTCAGAAGCTTTGTCAGAGATCAGGAAAACTGTAGTATTATCCAAAATCTTTATAAACTAAACATATTACCATTGTTATAATTACATACAATGTTCCATCTTCATTTTTCGATAAGGTAGATTATTTTTTCGGTTTTTCTTTATGTTTTTTTCAACTGAAAGAACAATTCAGGATTCAATTGTACTATGTTTTTTTTTGTAATTTTAAAGTTTGGTAAAATATTTCCCATATAAAACAAATGAGAAAAAGTTTATGTAAACTCTTTTCTTTCATTAGCCAAGAAACTGATGGAACAGAATACAAGAGGAATGTTTTCCCATTGAGTGATATTGATGGGGAGCTTGTGGCTACAACTTCACGAAAACGTTTTTCTGAATCTAACGAATCTGCACCAAGAAAAAGGTATAGTTAGAAAACAAATGATTATTTAAATAAAAAATCTTTTTATTATTCTTTCATCCCAGAATTAAGTGGTGATTGGAATTCTGTAGATATGGAGTCTAACGAGAATAGAAAGCAATTTTTCAGAGTTGCTCAAAAGAAAATTGCACAGCAGAAGAAAAAAATCAAAAGTCTTCAGCAGAAGAATAGGAGATTGAAGTTCAGAGTGGATTCGTTACAGTCTCTCACAAAATATTTGAGGAGAAGAAATTTCATTTCTGAGCAAGCAGAATCAACATTGAATGTGAGTTTACTTGCATTTTATTGATCCATTTGTTTCATTTATCTGCATTTTCAGGCATCGCTTACGGGATCTGCAAAGGAATTATATGATCGTATGCTGAAAAAATCTGTTGGGCAAATATTCACCAGAATTAAGACAATTTGCATTAACTTTAAATTTCTATTCCACTAAAGCTACAATTACGTTCGAACACGTTTTTGAAAAATCTTCCCACACAAGGACTTTGGCAAAATGGTATCAAACAGTAGATGGTTCACCAGGCTTTTCCCAAGAAGCTTTGGCTGCTCTGAAATTGAAAGTGGCTGCAGCACATGTCACTGGTCAAAAGATTTTGTGTAATCTTGTATTTGATGAGATGTCAATCAGAAAAAGAGTAGAATCAGATGGAAAAAAAATTTATGGCTATGTAGATTTTGGAACAGAAGTTGAAACTGATAATCTAGATGAAGCAAAAGAAGCACTGGTATTCATGCTTGTTGCACTGAACAGTCAGTGGAAAGTACCTGTGGGTTATTTTTTAATCAGTGGGCTGTCAGGTACAGAGAAAGCTAACCTTGTTAAGAAGTGTCTTGAATTTGTTCACGATAGTGGTGTTATCGTTACATCAATTACTTTTGATGGAACTTTTACAAATTTAAGTGTAGCTAATGAACTGGGTGGATGTATGAATCCTTCAAAGTTGAAAACATTTTTTTCACACCCTATAACAAATGAAAAAGTTTTTATATTTCTTGACCCAAGTCATATGATCAAGTTGATTAGAAATTGTTTAGGATGTAAAAAAGTATTGAGGGTTCAAGAAATACAAAAAAACAAAATCATTTATAGAAATCCAATAAAATGGGAATTTATTGAAAAGTTATGTGAACTTCAAGAAAGTGAAGGCTTGCATGCAGCTTTTGAATTGAGAAAACGTCACATTTTATGGACGAGGGAGAAAATGAAAGTTAAACTTGCTATTCAAACATTGAGCAAAAGCGTTGCAGAGGCCTTGGACTTTCTGACATTTGATCTCAAATTGGATGATTTTAAAAATTCTACGACTACTTCACATTTCTGTAGAACATTCAATAATCTATTTGATATTTTCAACTCCAGAAATAGACTTACAAAAAAACCATTTGAGAAACCTCTATCCTCTGCCACCAAAGAAGAATATTTCGGTTTTTTAGATAACTGTATTAAATATATCAGGTCTCTAACAGTAGATTTCATACCAATATTACAATCTAAAAAGAAAACTGGATTTTTGGGATTTCTTGTAAGTATAGAAAGTTTAAAAAATTTATATCGATATAGGGTTGAGGAAAAACAACAACTGAAATATTTGCTCACGTATAAGCTGAGCCAAGATCATATAGAAATATTTTTTAGTTGCGTGAGAGCAAAGGGGGGAAACAATAATAATCCTACATCTCGTCAGTTTCAAAACACAATGAAGAGATTATTGATTCACTCAGAAATTAAAGGAAGTGAGAAGGCTAACACCCTCACACTTGATTCATGTTCCATTTTACATTGTTCAAGCTCTCCTCTTCAACATAAGGATGATGGTATAGATAAAGAACTGGACCAGTGGACTGGCGAAACTGATCATGATTATATTGCCTCTAATATCTGGGATTTGACCTTACATGTTCAAGATATTGTTGCCTACACAGCAGGTTTTGTGGTAAAAAAATTTAAAGCTTCCAATTAATAATTTTCAAATGAAAAACATGGAGTTATGGTGAAGGCATCACAATTTGTACTGAGCGTATGTAAAGAGGGAGAAAAATGTTTACGCTCAGTCAAACATAATTCCAATATATTTTCAAAAAAGAATAATTTGAATAACTTTCTCGTACTCAAAACTTTGAAAAATCTTCCTTCTAATATCTATGATTATTTTAACGAACACTTTTTTGATGAAGAGCCACTTAGCAATCATGGGTATCAACTAATTAAATTGATTTTGGATAAATACTTCCAAATTAGATGTCACCACGAGACATCGATTTTGAAAACTCCGAGAGCTAGGGTACTTTTATTAACAAAATCCATATTATTCAAAAAAATCAATAGTATATTCCTCAAAAATTTTCTGCAAATACATAAAAAATAGATCAATACAATATTAACAGTATTACTGCCAAGCAATTGAAGAAATTAAAATTCAGTCATAAGATACCTGGGACAATGTGTCAACCATTGGTAGCAAGCAATAAGACAATTTTTTATAATCATTGTATGTATATTTCATATCATTGTATGTAAATAACATTTTAATGGTTCTTAATATAATTTTAGTATGGAAACTAAATAATGTACCTAAAATCAAAGTATAACAAATTACTTTTGTAAACCCTGACATTTGTTTTTTCCTTTGATGGTCATATCACAAATCAAGATATTGCACATTCATATAAGATGTTTCTGAGTCAGAGTCTTATTGGTATATAAAAGTTTCTCCTTGTTAACAGAGGTTCAAACATAACGATTAAATCACGGTTTATCTTTTCGAACCCCTTCGTTAAGCCTATATATACAACAATAACCTGGCCACCTACATTAAGTATTTGTGAAATATCTGAAAATATTAAGATATCAATTTTTTTGGACCAATATATATATATATATATATATATATGAAAAGCATCAGATTATAGATAGCGACACCTATAATCTGTGCGGTATTTAAATTAAATTAAATATTTTTTTATAAATTAAAATATATATGTATAACTTAATCTTCGGTTGTATATATATATATATATATATATATTTTTTTTTTTTTTTTTTTTTTTTTTTTAATGGCTTTGACATTTCGTCATTCGGCCAGTCACAAGTTGAGTATTTTTATGTATCATTTCATAGTGTTCTGGGTAGGCCTTGTTACTAACTCCATACGCCACCTAGGAGCAGCACTGTTAATTTGAACGCAACAGCGAATCGTCGTGGACCATCCTCGGCCCGGCTACGAAATTTAACATTTAATTCTCTCAAATTAAATAGAAAAATTTCTGCCCTGGCCGAGAATCGAACTCACGACCTTTCGATCATGAGTCGGACGCTAACCCACCGCGCCAATCCCCTATATATATATATATATATATATATATATATATATATATATATATATATATATATATACAACCGAAGTATATATATATATATATATATATATTAAATCATCATATTGAAAATTACTTCTACTTTTTATACTATCAATTCCTTGCTATTAATGAATTCAAACTGAATAGCTTTTTTTTGATAACCTCTGTGATGAAGATATATGCATAATATGTAATACTTTGGTTGTATAAATGCAAACCTCAAGGATTCTCTTTCTGTTACATTTGTTTTTATTTGCCGATGTATTGTGTTAGTTACTCTCTGTTTATGACTAATGTATTTTCTATGTATATATTTCTTTACTTATATAACGTCATTTATTTATGTAATATATCCAAGTCTTGCATTAAATGAAGAATTGATATATATATATATATATATATATATATATATATATATATATATATATATATATATATATATATATTTGGTATTCATTGTAGTTATTGAAATGAAATAATTTTGCTTAAGATGGTCAAGCAATAGACAAACTTCAATTCATTCAAATGCAAGTTACATTTGCTAAGTCTCCTGATTATTTTTTGACATTACTAGAAACCAATGGAAACATTCAAATCATTCATGTATGTTTTGCCAATTAACGCATTATTATACCTAGAAAATTGCCGCGGGAATAATTTGAGGTATTTTGTATTGTCTGACAACGTATATTTTTAATTTGATGAATGAATCAAAACCGGTTAAGTACATTGTATCATTGGGCGAGGAAATGTGTTTATGATCTTAACATCAAAAAATAATCTATAGAATACCACACGAGAGTTCGATAAAGTAGAAAATAACTCTCCAGATTTCTTTCTCAAACTTGTTGCCATTTGGCGATAGCCACTTGAGCCCGTTGGGCTCTCATGTCTATTGCCCAACAACAAGTTTTCGAAAATCTGTCGAATTATTTTCAATTTACTCTCATTCTCTTGTTATATAACAACTGAAAATAACATAGTAAGGGGCCTGAAGAATACTTGAGCCCATATGATATCAAAATCTGAATACATCAGCTTTCAATAAGACCAAAATAAGTATAAAGCCGAGAAAGATGACAGCTCGCCGCTTTATTACTGGTCCAAAAAAAAATGCATTTTCTACATTATGTAGATCTATATGAGTTCTGTACCGCTTACTATCTTGTTCTTCAGGAAAATCATTCATATGGGTGTAATAAGCATTTGAAAAACAGAGGGGGCAGATGTAGGTAAATGAGTGCTTTTCCGCAGACAAAGAGAGAAACACTGATTCTCATAATTGCCCAATTGATGTTTAGATTAGTCTCTGTTGACTTCTATCGACAGAAATCAATTTGGACTGAAAAATTAAAAAAGGCATGACTTCATAGTAAAGCTGAAATTGTTACTGCAAAATAATGTATAATACAACTTTTCATTATTTACAGTAATTTACACCCTTTTTATGTTATGGAATCCTTAAATAATATTTTTGAAAAAGTTTTCTATTTGTAGACACACTCTTGGTATTTCACCAATAAAAATTACATTTGTTATTTCAACTTTATATAATATATATTTAGTTAGATTGGTTCCTCAAGTATGTATGAAGTTATTTCATTTGTTTATATCGCGAAAAAAAATTGTTCTTCAATACAATCAATGGCATAATAAATAAATCATATTTTCCTAACTCCATGACACCTTTTTATTTAGTTTCCGCACGCCCCTGCCCAGAGGATTTGGTAAACAATCCCCTCGATCCCCTTTGCCCATACTCTATAGTGAGTGAGATAGATATTATGGTTGTCTACAAATCCTTTGTTTTTGAATAGCGAGGGCGCCTCTATATTTATTATTACTCTGAGGATTATACCAGTGAAATTATACCCACAGATAGAAAGCTCCGCCCATTTCCTCTGATGTTTGGTTTGCCGCTTCATTGTCCTCGGACCTTTCTCAAATCCTAAAATTTTATGGAAATTTTCAAGTTTAATAGTGCTCGTCAATTCAAACTCGATTTGACCTTCACTTGAATAACTTCCCTCAAACACTAGCGCCAGATGTGGTTGTTTCAAGAATATTGATAGTCAATACTATTTCTTAGAACCCAAACATAAATTCACTTTCAATATGATGTTTCAGTAACAATTGAAAATACTATGATGATTGATTTGTTGAAAATATAAACGGGATGTTCATAAAATCAGATGTGGAATCATCTGCGACTGAAAGATAAACTTTAGTCACTATCTTCCATCGTCAAGATAACCTCTTGTGGGGTATTCATGAATGAAAATGCAAATTTTCAATTTCAGATTTTTTCTTTTGAGTTAGGGCCTTTTCAGAATATCTATCAGATGTAGTTCAATGTCCAGCGTGGCTTTTGCCGGGGAAGTAGTTGTTTTCTGTTAGACATTCACAAAAAATAACTTCATTTTAATCGTGGATTTTTCAATTCACAGAAAAATATTTCTATCAATATTCAATTGAGAATGTTTCCCTTTTCACTATGATGATAAAAAAATTTAATATAACATATAAGCCAAGTCAGCTGAAATTATAGTTGACAGTTCGAAGCATCTAGCGGTAAAACATTGAACTTTGTGAAGTAACGATGATCAGAGACGGTAGGAGTACGTTTTTGAATGTGATGAAAAAAATGTGCATTCATAGAGATGTGAACAGTTGGTAGCGCAAAACATATTTTGTGAAAAAAGATCGAATAAGAATACCCAATAAGAAGTGATAACAACGGAAGTCAAGCAACAGTTATTCTGCGTTAAGGTTCAAATGACATCGTGAAAGATGACAGTTGATAATGCACAAATCAGATTAGGACAGGAATCAACACTCGAGATGTAGACACAAAAATTCCCCATTAATATAACTTTATTATATTCAAAATTCAGTTTGTGGTTCTCTACACGACACTGATGAAATTATTACATTTGGAGAGGCAGTTTTTGAGGTTGGCAACATGCAAAGAGAGTAAACGTTATAGGAGAGTCTATTCCCCATAAGACAATGGTGACACTAATAGAAAGAGATGAAAGATAATTTGTGAGTCATAGTGACGTATATGGTAATGTCATGGCCACCATTCACTCTGGACAGTGGCGGACTAGCGCATTCCGCACTCTGGTATCTGAGAGTTACATGCTCTTGAATGTATAATGGACCACTCTGTATGTTACGTGGGCCACCTGTACTCATGTCCAAGTACGTCACTATGATGCGTTAATGCTACAAGATTCTGATTGGCTAGAGCTTATTAGTGCCTCCTATTCAGTTTACTCTCTTTGGGCAACATGTGCGGAACTCCCCTATATGCCTTTTCACGACTCGTTACGTGCAAGCGCAACCGCCATGTTAAAAAAGCGGGTAATATGAAAATTTCGGATACTTAGTAAGTACCCGGGTTATTACCCTTATCAGTTCAATTAAATGAAAAATCAATTGATGGTGCTTTATTAGTAAATACAACAGTTGAAGCACATAATTGTATCCAACTAAGCCTATGATTGAAATTCAGAACTTGTAGAAAGGTTAGGTTAACGACCGGCCTAGTATGAGGCAAGTTGAACTGGAATGCAACAAACGAACACAGTTTTTTAAATTATTTTCGTTTGTCAAGTAGTGTTTTCTGATTGATCACTGAATGGCAGAGAATGAGAAAACAATACGCAATACTCAGCGTTAGACCTACCGTTATACTTCTTCTTTTGCGAAAGAAAAACAATGTGTTTTTAGATAAGCTGTTGCGACACCTTCTGGCTGTTTCATGAACCTGTAGTCTGTAGTGTACATAACCTATACTGTAACCTAAAATATTTTTGTTTTACCCTTTCTTTTAGAATTAAATCACCATGGAAAATATCGTAAAAAGGGGCGAAAAACGCATTTCAGATGAAATTGTGGACAGTACCTGTAAAAAATCTAACCTAGAGAACAACCCTTGTTTACATTCAGAAACGAGCAATAATGAAAAAGATTACAG
This sequence comes from Gonioctena quinquepunctata, assembly GCA_018342105.1. Classification (NCBI taxonomy): domain Eukaryota; kingdom Metazoa; phylum Arthropoda; class Insecta; order Coleoptera; family Chrysomelidae; genus Gonioctena; species Gonioctena quinquepunctata. Next base: position 1,518 of record JAFIRS010005444.1, on the reverse strand, counting down.
ATTAACGGTAGAAGTAACTAACGATGAAAAGAGAGAACCCGAATATTTCAACGGCGTAGAAATTTCCGAATTAAGCAAGAGACAGAAGAAAAAGTACCTTAAATGTTTGAAGTGGAATGAGGTGAAGAAAGAAAAACGTCTAAAAGAACGTTTAAAAATTAAAGAAAAACGAATCCATGCGAAACTCAACAATATAGATCTAGGTCCAAGCCGTAAAGAGCTTAAAAGGTCCAAAATGGAAGACAGTCCTTGTAAAATAAATATTTGTATTGACCTGAGTTTTGACGAACTAATGATTGATAAGGTATGAAAAAATAATTTTTTTTATAATAAACAAGCATTCTTTACCCCCCAAAAAAAAACAAAAAAATCCAGCAATCAATCATGAATAAAAAATATATATATTTTTTTTATCCATATCATGACAGAAATATCCAGTAATTAGACTCGCACGATTTGGGACATGCCGTTTGGTGAAACTATCGTATTTTCGCTTTTTGAAAACGTGGCATTCTCAAATACTTTCCGAGATACGAGCTTTCAGAAGTACAACCGTCCTTATTTTTCAGCACTAATTTTGGCCACTGAAAACACTCTCCATTCGTCCTTCTTTTAACAAACACACCACACACACACATCCTTATTCACATGTTTTTTGTATGAAAAACTGCAGTTTTCTAAAACATACCTCAATTCTCACTTTTACCCACCAAAAGCATTGTAATTTTAATATTCACGATGTTAATTGCCTTAACTCAATGTCAAACGCTACAAAAGCTGTAATTTGTTGACACCCCAATCTCTAGTCTACAGCCTAAGACATGCCTTTGGGATGGATGTTTTTCGAGACTGTACAGAGGCACGCCGAAGCTTTTAGAGAAATGAACTATAACATAAACAAAAAATTTTGGCGATACACGAATTCTGCCTAAACCACATGTTTACCAATTATAATTTTGAACTGCTATTTTCATGTAACAGTGGGAACTATAATTTTTTCCAGGATATGGCAAAAACAGTTAAACAGATATTGAGAGTATATACCGAAAACAGGAGAGCAAAGGCTCCAATGCAGCTACATTTGAGCAGTTTCAATGGACGAAGTGAAAAAGAGTTGTCACGACATCATGGATTTGAAAATTGGGATATAAAATTCCACCAAAAAGATTATGTCGAAGTATTCCCTAAGGAAACTCTTATTTATTTGAGCAGTGAGAGTGACAATGTACTGACGGAGTTGGAGCAACACAAAGTGTACATTATTGGTGGATTAGTGGACCACAATTCACAAAAAGTATTTTTTCATTTGTTTTTTTTTAATTCCGATACTTTTTCTGAACTCTTAATTGCTAATTATACTCATTTTGTAACAGTAACCATCCTTGAAATTATTCATTTCTAGGGTATTTGTTACGATAAGGCAGTAAAGCAAGGGATAGCTCATGCAAAACTTCCAATTGAGGAATACTTCTGGATGAAACATAGGAAAGTTTTGACAATAAATCAAGGTAGAATTCC